>JAPPVO010000036.1:40870881-41039691 GCA_030407325.1 Camellia japonica | reverse complement strand
AGAATGCTGGGGCTACGTATCAACGGGCTGCGACCACAATATTGCACGACATGATCCATAAGGAGGTTGAGGTGTACGTGGATGCATGATTGTCAAGTCCAAGGAAAGAGAGGGCCACTACACCGCCTTGCAAAAATTCTTTGAACGGATTAGAGAGTATAGGCTGCAGCTGAATCCTCAGAAGTGTACATTTGGCGTTACAGCAGGAAAAATGCTGGGGTTCTTGATCACACAGAGAGGTATCGAAGTTGATCCTTCCAAAATCAAGGCCATCTTAGAAATGCCACCACCAAGGACTGAAAAGGAGGTGCGAGGCTTTCTGGGTAAAGTGCAATTCATAAGACGGTTCATCACAAAATTAACCTTGACTTGTGAACCACTCTTTGGTCTTCTGAAGAAAGGAAAGAAATTCCAATGGGACGGCCGATGCCAAGCAGCTTTCGAGCAGATCAAATAATATTTGCAGAACCCACCTGTGTTGTCACCGCCTGAGCCGGGAAAACCGTTGATTCTGTACCTTTCAGTAACTGAAACTACAATGGGCTGCATGCTCGCACAGGAGTCTGAGGACAAAGTGGAGAAGGCTATCTACTATCTGAGCAAGAAAATGCTGGATTACGAGACCCGCTACACCCCGCTGGAGAAGGCTTGTCTGGCCTTGGTATGGGCAACTAGGAAGCTGCAGCACTACCTGTTAGCTCACTCTGTAATACTGGTTTCGAGATTGGATCCTATCAAATATCTCTTCGAGAAACCGACACTTACGGATAGGCTAGCCCGTTGGTTGCTTCTGTTTTCTGAATTCGATCTGAAGTATGTGATGCGCAAGTCAGTGAAAGGGAGAGCGGTAGCGGAGTTCCTAGCCGATCACCCAGTTGAAGGGGATGAAGTAGTTGAGTACCTATTCCCAGACGAGGCCATTCTGCACGTTGAAGACGAAACCTGGACAATGTACTTTGACGGAGCGTCAAACCAATATGGGTATGGGATAGGGGTGTTGCTAATAGCACCCGACAATTCCCGCATACCTCTGGCATTCAAACTCCGGTTCAAAGTATTGAACAATGAGGCAGAATATGAGGCATGTATTGCCGGTTTAGAAGCCGCCCTAGAACTAGGGGCAAAACGGTTGGACGTCATCGGGGACTCGAACCTTGTTGTGTCTCAAGCTAAAGGAGATTGGAAAGTTAAAGAAGAAAAGATGAAAATCTATCACCAAGCCTTGGACGTTCTGATTCCTCTGTTTGAGAAACTGAATTTCGCCCATCTGTTAAGAGAGAACAACAGGTTCACTGATTCATTAGCAACTCTATCTTCTATGATAGACATCCCTTTCGGAGTCCGGATGCGTCCGATCATATTCAAATAGAAATTTGTGCCGGCCTACGAGCTGATTGCTGCCATAGATGAGGTACAAGATGAACATCCCTGGTATTACGATGTCTGGAACTTCTTGGAAAAGGAAGCATATCCACCAGGGATAAATGCCAAAGACAAGAGGGCAATTCGAAGAATGGTTGCTCAGTTCATCGTCTGCGAGGGTAAACTGTACAAGAGAGGTCATCTGGGGATGCATAAGCTGTGTGTTGATGCTGAAGAATCGAAGCGCCTGATGGAGGCCATCCATGGAGGAGAGTGCGGAGCGCACATGAACGGGGTGATGCTAGCCTGGAAGATCCTTAGACAAGGTTATTACTGGTCCATTATGGAGGAGGATTGTATTGGCTTTGTCCGGCGATGCCATAAATGTCAGATCCATGCAAATCGCATGAACATTCCGCCGTTGAAGCTGTACAACATGACTTCGCCGTGGCCGTTTTCAGTCTGGGGGATTGATGTGATTGGGGCTGTCACTCCGAAGGGGTCTAATGGACATGAGTACATTTTGGTAGCGATAGACTATTTCACGAAGTGCGTTGAGGCCCAGCCTTATGCGGTGTTGAAGGCTTCGCATGTCGCCAAGTTCATCACGAACAACATCATCTGTCGCTACGGGGTCCTGAACGAGATTATTTCGATAATGGCTCCCACTTCAAGAAGGAGGTGATCAACTTGTTGGACAAGTATAACGTGGCTTTTCATAAGTCATCCACATATCGGCCGCAAACCAATGGAGCAATTGAGGCCGCTAACAAGAACATCAAGCGCATTCTGCAGAAGATGGTGGAAACCTACCGGGACTGGCCAGATAAGCTGCCATTTGCTCTGTGGGGCTACCGGACTTCAATTCGAACTTCTACTGGGGCGACTCCGTATTCATTGGTGTATGGGATGGAGGTCGTTCTGCCTATCGAAGTTTAGGTTCCGTCATTACGGTATTGGCTGAGTGTCAGATAGCTGAAGTAGATTGGCAGCAAAGCAGGTTCGAAGAACTCATGCTCTTTGACGAGAGGAGGCTGAAAGCACTGTACCATGTTCAGGTTATCAACGAAGAATTGCCAGGGCTTTCAACAAGAAGGTTAAGTCCAGGAATTTGAAGGAAGGGGATTTAGTGCTCAAAGACAACCAAGCTCCCATCCACGACCCTAGGGGCAAGTTCAGACCTAATTGGACTGGTCCTTACATCATCAAGTCTATCTGGTCGAGTGGAGCAGTCGTTCTGATGGATCTAGATGGCCTAGAGTTCTCCCAGCCGATCAACATGGACAAGTTGAAGAAATATTATCCCTGAGTGGCTCGCTAGGCCGAAAACCTGAAAGGGCGACCTAGGCAAAAGTTAGAGCATGAAAAATTTGAAATTATAAAAACTGAGCTCGCAAGGTTGAAAACCGCAAAGGGCAGCCTTGGCAAAAGTTAGAGCGCAAAAGGAGAGTGTTAATACATGAGTGAACCCAAGCCGAACTACGTAAGGCTTGATTCCCATCTTTGGGATACGTAGGCAACTTCATTCTGAAGTCCAGCCATAAACACTTCCCGATCAACTTCGTCCATCTGATCATGTTTGGTCGTCTGTGTCTATTCTGCATTCTAGAGCTCGGTTGTGATCTCCAGTGCAGTGCTATTTAGACTAGGGGCAACTTTCCAGTTGCTGGGGATCCGAGGTTGTGCATGTAACGCCCCGACTTCCGGGTCGTTAATAAATCAAATCAACCTCGTTAATAAATCAAATCAACCTCAAATTTATAATCACAGATAACTCATAATCCCAAATATACAAATCATTTCCACAAATAATTAACTCAAATGTCTCCAAAACCTAAATTATACAAATCTCCAAAAATAATATATAGTTGTGGACTAAAAGAATCTCAAACTCAAACAATCTCTTTAGATGCTTCAACTCCAACTGCCACTAAATTTGCTCCACGCCTGAAAAATAAATTAATTCAGGAAGTATACAATACAACAGGAATAACAAGGCTCAGACAGAAAATAAATTAACAGAGATCCAGCAATTACACAACCGATTAGATTCGATAATCAAACAATTTACCAAATTGCACAAACAAGTCAACTCGACATATGATAATTTATCCAGAACCAAATACCCGGTCCTACTCGGTACATGACCAATGACCGGCCTCACCCACCTCACCCAAGCACAAACGCTTATCTGGGCTATTGGTCCAAGCTATTGGCAAGGTCTACTCGATCCACGTACGGAGCATTTCCACGTCATTTAGCCAGACAAATCAACATTAACTACACAGAACAACTTCATAGAATTTATCAAATGACCAGAGTACTCAAACGTGTCAACAGACAATGATTCACGGGATTTATCAAATGATCACAATAATCAAGAGGATTACAAATGGAAAGTAATTAACATAAACTCTTTGTAAAGAGATTTAGAGGAAGCATATTGTATACCACCAAATTACCTCAAACCAATCTCCTCCATCGCCAATACTCAAATCTCGATATTTCTCTATGGATCTCCAAATTCTAAGCCATAAGGTATGTAAGGTTTCACAAAATCTACAACTTTCCTCCTTTATGAAAATGCTTACTCTCACTTTAAACATTCTTAATCTAAACTCAAAATCTATATAACAAATGGAGAGAGATATGGGAAAAAACATAGAAAGAAGTTGAGAGGTGAGCTCAATTTATAGGCAAACTTGGTGTAACATGGCATAAAAGCCCACTAGTTGGAATTAAAAGGACAAGTTAGAATTTACTTGTCATTATAGCCCACTAGTTGGAAAATGAATGAATCACTAGTTGGAAAATGAACGGACACTAGTTGGAAAATGATTGAACACTAGTTGGAATTGATAGAACCATTATTTGGAAAATTTAATGGACCATTAGTTGGAATTGCATGGACCATTATTTGGAAAATTTAATGGACCACTAGTTGGAATTGAATGGTCAAGTTAGGATATTCCTGTTTCGATAAAAAAAACAATGCTAATTGACAAGATTCGAAATAATTCTAGTAACTAAGGGGCTTTAAGCAATAATTTAAACATTATTTTTTTTTAAAGCGAATACATTTTTCAGGGGCTTCACAACCTATCCCCCTTAAAACAATTTTGTCCCCAAAATTCAACTACATACTGCCTTCGAAAAGCTCGGGGTTTCACAGTGCATCTCAGTGACAGATCTGAGGCGTGTCCAGTTTTGATTCATATCGAAAATGGTTTTGAAAAGTTTTAATAAAAGTTGATTTTGCTCAAATTAATCTTTTTACAACTTAGACCATTTTTGGACCAAACGGAAAATTTTCAGTACCCACAACCTTCAATTTCATTGATTTCAACATAGAGTTCTCCTACTCTTGAATACAAATTGAAGTTGCTTTTTATTACAAACTTGAAAGTACTGATAAAGCAATAAATTTGGGGCATAGATAAGTTAGGTGTTCCTGCGCCCCCTCCCAGAGCTGGTCGAAGCCTCTGATATCAAAGTGGGCCCAATTTGTGCCTCCTCATTAAGCCAAGCTGTGCACTCATTAGAGAGGGTGCAACTGAAAGTGGGAGCGGGGGCCAGAGCTCTCTAATCCTCCAGGCTGTGGCATACGGAGCTAGCTGTGTGCCTTAGATTAGAAATGCAGCAGGGTAATCCATTCCTTCTTCCGGACAAGTCTGATCATGGCCAAACTGACGCCGAATCGGAAAGGAAAGTAGAACACACAGTGTGTCAGGCCAATCAACTAAATCCCGGTCTGCCGAGACATGCTGTAGCTCATCGCTGGTAGATTAAGCCAAGGACAGCGCCAAGCAATGCTGGTAGCGGATAGATTGCACATCCATTCGCACCACTAACCCTCGTCAAGAGCATCGACTAGACGTCGCCAGAAGAAATAGCCGCGAGCTGAGTATGCTGGGCATGAGTCCACAACCTTCAACTTGTCCATCAACCATATCTGGGGAAGGATGAAAAATGAGAGATTAAAGAATAGAGAGGTGTACGTGGAGAGAAAAGTAAGGAATAGGTTTTGAGAGAAAAACTGAGCTTGAGGGTCGAGTGATGTGAGCAATATATGTGAGATAAGGTGGGAAACATTACCTGCAATAGTAGTGGACTCCCTACGCATCTGGTTGTCTCTTGGCGATTGAAAGCATCTAAACCCATCAATGTCTCGGCTAGTGTCATGGTGATGCAGCTCTTGCCCTCTCTCAAGCTCTTGGCGATCTCAATCAAACGGATGCTAGACCCTCCGGAGCCTGAGGCAAACAAGAAATGAGATAACATGCACAAGCAAAGTGCATGTCGCCGAAAACTCTGCCAGTGATGATCTCCACGGTCACCGGCATCAGAAAACCAGTGAACCAAGCTGGGAATGTCTAATGCTCCATCGCGGATCAAAGACCAAGCGTCATGCATAGTTAGCCCGCACATCCGTCCTAAGGCTTGGATGTGGCCAAAGCAGAATTGCGGTAAAATTTCTTCCTCGCGCTCGGATTCCATTAAAGCTTAGAAGTCTTCAAATGTGGGACATACCTCTTGTCCGCCAAAGCTAAAGACGTGTGTTACCGGGTTCCAAAACCTTGCCGCGGCATGAAGGAACGGAAAACACAACGGGGTGCGACTCAGCGTGAATAGTGCATTTATGCCAAAGCCCCAGAAATTCACCTTTTCCGAGCCATCCCAATTTATGAGATTTTGGATGAAGAAGGCCCCCATTTTGGTGCAAAACTGAGTTAGAATGAGAGAGCCACGAAGCTGGAACCTTTATGGAGGATAAGGCACTGTTTGGAGGACAAGTGTCAGAAAACTGGAAGTCCCCAGGCTAACTGGTCGGGCGACCATTTTTTCTGGTCAGCCAACCAGTTTTTCTGGTCGGCCAGCCACTTTTCTGGTCTCCAGGCCAAAAAACTGGTCGGCCAGCCTCTTTTGGTGGTCGGCCATGAGCATGAAAGTGGTTTACACCTGTTTCTTGCCTCCAGGAGTGAGTCTCTAACTTCCCCGTGTGCTGAGAGTGCTGAAGGTTCGAGTTTACCTCTCTTTCGGATGTGTTCCGTTGCTTTGTTTGCTAAAATGCATTTGCTTATCGAGTTGTTGCTCATTTGCTTATCGAGTTGTAGCTCATTTGTTTATCGAGTTGTTGCTCATTTGTTTATCGAGTTGTTGCTTATTTGTTTATCGAGTTATTAATTCATTTAACGAATTGTTTTTGAGTTGAGTTGTTTAGTTCGTTGTGTCGGTTCACTACCTGACTTGGCAATACACGATGTTCAAAATTCCATTCAATTTCATTTTTGTGCAAAATGGTGCAATGCGATGCTTAGAATACAGTACAACACTTTTTGAACAAAAAGCCATTTTCATTCCATCATAGCTTCTTTTTACAAACATTTTACAAAAGAGTACAAGTTTTGAAGAAAATAAAACTTCCTAAGTTGTACAATGTGCTACAACTACATGTAAAAAGAAAAATAAAGCAAGAACATCTGCATCAGTGCTAACAAGCTCAAGACCGAGAGGCCCTCTTCACCCTCTTCGGCTAAGCAACCTCTACACCACTGGCACCGGCACCATCATCTGAATCGGAGTCACCGTTCTTGGAAACCTCCTCGGTGTCGCCTTCGTCCTCGGAACCAGAACCAGAGTCATCATCCCTGCCTGCAGATGTCTCTGATTGTGGATGTGCCGACTCCTTCTCCTCGCTAGACTCCTCGTCATCATATCTGGCAGGTGCTCTACGCCCACCTCGGCCGCGAGTCGATGCTCTTCTCCTAGCTGCTCGAGAAGGCCTGGATGGCCCGGGCGGTACAGGTGCGACCTGAAAAGACAGTTTGGATACATCAGCTAGAGTATGTATATCAGATGCAAGAATGATGCATAGAATGAGCGCATGCAGATATAGTATGTGAATGTGGTGTGATAGATGTGCTCTACACATGTAGTGAATCAGTATGGTAAAATGTTCAATTTTGTATGTCATCAGAAGTATGATAAATGCAAGAAAGACTGGAAAATACCGGGATACTGTAGGAGTGTAGCAGCGTCTCTCTCCGTAAGATCATACCCTCGAGCGAGGCCACCACTCCGAGCAACCCATCAATGTACTCTCTGGGAGGCTGTAGACACAAGTTCAAGTCATCAGCGAATGAATGACTGTCTAAATATCTGAGTGATAAGTGAAAACTGTGGAGCATACCGGTGGTGAGTCAGGCTCGCTAACATATCGGTGATCCAGCTGCGGAGGCTTTAGTAGGATCTGGTATGGTGTCCCATACTCCAAACTTGTTAGCCCAGTCGGAAGATCTGGCCACCCGGCACACTGCCAAGTAGAAGGCATCCATCCAGCCCCGCCCCTCGATATGCCGGCCCCGCTGGTCGAAGGAATGTCTCCAGCTCGGGCACGACTCAAGGAAGGCATGTCAGCAGCTCTCCTCCTAGGGGTATGAACACCTAACAACAAAGGCATCAGGTACGTATGGCGATATGTCGCGTAATCCCCCTCCTTCAGGAAGAGGACCGCGTCAATACCCAACATAAGGTCCTCCGCCTTCCGAGGTGTGAGACCCCCTGCAGACTACATCTTCGGTGGAGGCAATGAGGGGACGTCCTGATCGGAGTTACCCATCGTCTGGCGCATGAAGCGCTCTCCAAGGAACCAGGCTCTCTCGACCGGTCCCTCAAGCAGAACCCTGTATCGCGAGGTACCCCATGCCCCAGCAAACAGAAATCGAGGATTCCCTGGCATGGCCATCTAAGGTTCCAGGTGACTTGCGGGTAGCAAATGTATACAATGATTAGATATCATAAATATGCAAGATGAATCAAAGATGAAAACATGAAGAACTGAGAGTTCTGGATTACCTTCGTTGCCCGTACAGTGTTGAAAACTGCCGGAGGTAGGGCAAAGTCTCCCGGGGCCGGGGCCGGCTCCAACCCTCAAATCTGTGTGAGTAAGGGATCTCCAGAGGTGCCTCACCTTCGAGCTCAGGAGCGAGCGTCAGGAAGTACGCATAAACCCACAGCTGTGGAAGACAAGACAGTGGCTGTCAGAATACAGAATGTATAGAAAATACAGAATGCTGAGTGCAGAATGCTGAGTGTAGAATGTGAAATGCAGAATGCTGAGCATAGAATGCTGTGTGCAATGTGCAGTATACAGAATGTACAGAGAATACAGAATGCTGAGTGCAGAATGTGAATACAGAATACACAAAAAATGCAGAATGCTGAGTGCAGAATGTAGAGTACAAATTGTAATGTGTGCAGTGTGTAGTGTACAGATAATGAAAAGAAGAACTCTAAATCAAGAGGGCAGAATGTACCTCCCAGGCTCGCCAGTAGCCTCAAACTATAGTCCCCCGCTCACGGGAGGTCGCGCTCATGTAGCAATAAAGGGTAGCGAGAGCAACGCCACCCCAATCAAAACGCCGGACCTGTGATAGGTCCACCAGAGCACTGAGCAGATAAAGCCCAACTATGTTCCTCCTGTCAGAGAACAGTGTGGTCCCAAGGAGGAACATCAAAAATCTCCGCATACTGCTGTATGGCCTCAATGGTCTGGGGCATAGTCCTCCGATATTGCTCGGCGAACCAGGTGTACCTGACCCTGCCTGATGATCTGTCGATCGATGGACGGGCTCCGAGCAGATAAATCCAAGCGGCCTCCCACTCACCCATATCTGCGTCGTATGGGGTCGGCCGGCCTCCCACCTCAAGGCCCGTCAGCATGGAGAAGTCATATCGGGTCATTGTCATGTCCCTAGTAGCTGAGAAATGGAAGGAGTTGGTGGTGTCCCACCATCTCTCCACAAGTGCGCCCAAGAGGGTCCTGCTCGCTGGATGACGTGACAATCCCGCACAGAATGGGCCAAACCCTGCCTCGTCCCCGATATATCGGACAGCATCCGGGAGCTCCATATACCACTCCCCCGCGAGGATAGACCCATAACCCCGTGTGAAACGGGAAGATACCAGCATTCAGAATGAACAGATGTATTCAGTTTCACAATGAAAAGTATGAGCTGCGTGTTCAAAGTAAAATGTATGAGCTGTGTGTTCAGAATTATGAGCTGCGTGTTCAAAGTAAAATGTATGAGCTGTGTTTCATAATGAAAAGTATGAGCTGCGTGTTTAAAGTGAAATGTATGAGCTATGTGTTCAGAATGAAAAATATGAGCTGCGTGTTCAAAATGAAAAATATGAGCTGTGTGTTCAAAATAAAATGTATGAGCTGTGTGCACAAAATGAAATGTATGAGCTGCGTGCAAAATAAACCGAATACCATGTTATGAACTACGTGTTCAGATTGAGCGGTGTGCTATGTTATGAAAAGTGTACTGCGTTATGGACTGCGTGTTCAGATTGAGCAGTGTGCTATAAATCGAATGTCGTGTTATGAACTGCGTGTTCAGATTGAGCGGTGTGCTATGTTATGAAAAGTGTACTGCGTTATGGACTGCGTGTTCAGATTGAGCAGTGTGCTATAAACCGAATACCGTGTTATGAACTGCGTGTTCAGATTGAGCGGTGTGCTATGTTATGAAAAAGTGTACTACGTTATGGACTGCGTGTTCAGATTGAGCAGTGTGCGATAAACCGAATACTGTGTTATGAACTGCGTGTTTAGATTGAGCGGTGTGCTATGTTATGAAAAAGTGTACTGCGTTATGGACTGCGTGTTCAGATTGAGCAGTGTGCTATAAACCGAATACCGTGTTATGAACTGCGTGTTCAGATTGAGCAGTGTGCTATGTTATGAAAAGTGTAATGCGTTATGGACTGCGTGTTCAGATTGAGTAGTGTGCTATAAACCGAATACTGTGTTATGAACTGCGTGTTCAGATTGAGCGGTGTGCTATGTTATGAAACAGAATACTGTGTTATGAACTGCGTGTTCAGATTGAGCAGTGTTATGAGCTGTGTGCCAACCAAACAGAATGTTATGTTATGAACTGCACGTTCAGATTGAGCAGTGTTATGAGCCGTGTGCCAAACCAAAAAGAATGCTGTGTTATGAACTGCGGGTTCAGATTGAGCAGTGTTATGAGCTGTGTGCCAAACCAAAAAAGAATGCTGTGTTATGAACTGTGTGTTCAGATTGAGCAGTGTTATGAGCTGTGTGCCAACTAAACAGAATAATGTGTTATGGACTGCGTGTTCAGATTGAGCAGTGTTATGAGCCGCGTGCCAAGTCAACAGAATGCTATGTATGAGCTGTGTGTTCAGAATGAGTGAAGTGTTGTGTATGTAAATGTGCAAGAAGTGCAAAATACATCGCAGAAAATGTAAAAATGTAGTTTGTACCTCATGCGCGTGATGAGATAGATGGGACTCCGGCTCCCGTAGCAGCAAGTCTGCAGGTGCCCGCCACGCGAAGTCCGTGAAGTGATAGAAGGTGCTAGGAAGAAGAATGTGTTCCTGCGGGTCGTACTCCTCTGGGTCGAATGGTCGTATCCTCGGAGGTAACGGTATAACGTCGGGCTCGTCCTCTGCATATGGAGAGCCTCCGCCATACAGAATATCGTCAGCCATCTAAAGAAATCTGCAAAAAGATGCAAAAATGAGTGAAATGAGCCAAAATTGCAAAAAGTCAACAAAAGTCAACTCTCGGGAAGAAAAAAAAGTCAACAAAAGTCAACGCCTGAGAAAAGGTGCTAAACTTTGAGACAAACGTACCCCAAGTGGTGAAAATGAAGAAAGAAGCTCCGAAAACAAATTTTACTCAGTTCAAAACGAAGAGAATCGAAAGTTTTCGCGAAACAACTTCGCGTGGGGCGTTGGAAAACGCGTATAAAGTGCAGATCTTAGAGAGAAAAGGGTCTAGGAGCAAAGGAAAATGTATTTCGGCCTTGGAGGTGTGACACAAACTGATTTGGAGTTGTGTACTTAAAGAACCGAAGCTAAAAGACCGAACTGCCCCGAAATTCTGTAAACTCGTCGGCCAGCCAGTTTTTCTAGTTGGCCGACCACTTTAGTGGGCAACAATTGGTCGGCCAACTTCCTAGGTGGTCGGCCATCCCTCCTGGGTGGTTTCCAAGGCCCCTTTGTTTTCCCTATGTGTTTTGGTGATGATTAGAGTCCCCGGCCCTCGAGAAAGTACAAGAAAAGTACACTTTTCGGCTCAAAAATGTCCCCGCAGGAACTTCAATTCAAGTCTTCGATGCGTAGCTTATCATTTACTCGTCAAGAGCAAGGTGTATCCTTTTTGAGTACGTGTGACCCCTCCGAGAGGTAAATCGGAGGTTACAGTTGAATTGCTCTCTTTAAGGCTTGTACTTCTTTTTGCTTCAAACGTGTTATTTCGTCACAATTTTCTCTCCTGCATTGTTATGCCCGCCACTTGTTGCATTGTTATGCACGTTTTGTTGCATTATTATGCCCACCACTTGTTGCATTGTTACGAACACTATTTGTTGCTTTGTTATGCGCACTTTTGTTGAATCGTTATGCACATGCTTTGTTATGCATGTTTTACTTGCGTTGTCGCGCACTTTTCACTCGCATTGCTATACATGTTTCTAACGATATTGTACCTGTTGAGTTTCTTTCTCTTGTAGGTGTAGACACCCCATTTTTGACCGTGCTCAAGACTTGGACGTCACCGCTTGAACACTCGGTGATCATCCATGTTTGTCTTCGTCCTGAGTTCCCGGAGGTCTCGGCCACGCGCCTTGCCTCAGGATCTCTCGACTCGACTGTTTTGTGCTTGGTTTTGCACCAAACACTTGTGTTTTGCCTTTGAGGGACAGGGAATGGCTTGTTAACCATCCCCACATATCACCGGCCATGGCTTGAGGCCACCGGCCACAGGTTTGTTGCCGCTGGCCAAATGTTTGGCCGACCGGCACTCTTTGTAGTCGACCGGCCATCTATTTTGGTCAAATTACATTTTTGGCTGGCCGACCACTGTGCATCTGCTTTTGGAGATATTTTTATGCCAGCTGTGCTAGCTGGCATACACCTTTGCTCCCCTCCATACACGTGTATGGTGGGATTTCCCTCTTGACTAGCTTACTTGAGAAGCTTTGCAAGAGTGAGCTCTATAAGAGGAGGCCTCTTTTACCTCCATTAGGGTTACACAAAAAAAAAACAGAGGGAGCTCTGAGTTAGGGTTAGTTCATAGTTGTAGCTATTCTATCTCTATATCTCTCTCTCTTTTGCCTTAAGGTGTTTTAGTCTTACTATTGCACACAAACACATAGAGTTACACCTTCTCTTGGTTTCTGAGGTGCTGAGGAGCTGTTCTTGGTGTTCTTGAGTGGATTCAAGCTTAAAGAACCAACTGGAGCATTGTTTGTGAAGAGGGTCATCAAGGGTAAGAACTTCACCCTTTATTCCCCATTTTTACATAGCTTTTTAACCTATCTTGAAACTGTTTTTAGACTTTGTATATAACTAATAAAAGTCTTGTTTTTGAGTGCTTAACATAGTTGTTTAAGAGTGTTTTGTTGTTTGGGGTTGTTTCACCCCTCTTAGGGCTTGTTTGGCCCTATTTTTGTGCTATTTTGGTGAGCTCTGGGACCACCTTGTTTGGGCCTCCTCACCACTAAAATCTTGAGGGATTTAAATGGTGAGGATGGTGCCTTAAGGTCCTAGGAAGGAGAGGGCCACCCCCTCTCCTTGTTGTCTTCAATAATGGCCATTTAAGCCTCATTAGTGAGCACCTTGTTTAAGTGTATGTTGGCCATGCCTGAACTGTTTTTTATGCTTATCTTGCCATGATATAGCATTTTTGTGAGTTCGTTTGGACACACCATGCTTGCTTTGCATGCATGTCTTGTAATGCCATGAATTGCCTTAACATGCCTTGTGCTTTGAGCCTTGTTTCCAGCATGTTTTTGGCTTAGCTTTGTGAAGCTTATATGCATGTTTTGATGTGCTTAAGGTCTGTTTTGGGTCATTTGGGTCGTCCATGATTTGCTTTGTATAGCTACCATGTAATCTCCCTTGTGAGCCTTGAGTGTTGACCCCTCTAGCATGCTTTACTTGCACTATTTTAGTGGTTTGGAACCACTTGTCATGTTATTTCAATCCTCATGGTGTGCTCGTATGCTTGCATTTGATGCCCCTTTCATGCTTTAAAAGGTTGGTGTTTCTTGCTCCATGTTTGTGCCATTGGGTATGCCTCTAGGATTAGATCATTTAGATGCCATCTAAGTGGTTTTTGGGGCTTACTTTTGCATGTTTTAGGAGTGTTTTAGTTCACTTTGGTCATTTGCTTCATGTGTCATATGACCATAGTTTAAGTCATTGGGCTTGGTTGCATGCCTTGCTTGCATTGGTAGGTTGATTTGGCATCATCTTCTACATGTTTTCAAAGCTTATCGTGTATGCTATTTGTCCATGTTAAGTGTGCTTAAAAGCTGCCTTTTTGTGCTCAAGTATTGGACCATGTGTGCATGAATGTTTGTGTGTACATTAACCTTGCATGTTGTCACATACTTGGCCCATAAACATCTTGTTACCATGCTCAAGTGGTAGTGCATTTGGCATGCACTCTTGCGGCTTTAGGTTGCTTAACATGTTGTTACATACTTGCCTCCATGCTCATGTTGCATACTTAGCTCACATGCTTAGGTTGCATTTGGCACGCATGCCTTGCCTCTTGATTAACCATGATTGTTTGTTTGTATGCATTTCATTCCATATTGAGTTGCACACTTGGTTTCTTGGGCCATCACGCATGAAAATGCGTGATTGGTGGTCCGAGAGTCAACGACCATACCCCCTTCGAGTCATGAACATGATAAGGGATGTGTTGGTGCACACATTTGCTCGGAATGCATTGCCATGCCTTGTTTTGCCCTCTGCTGCAGTCAAAACAGGATTCTGCAGGAAGATTTGGCCGGCCGGCCATCTTTAGTGCCGACCGACCAGCAATTGGTGGCCGACAGCTTAACCAGTGGCTGGTGATCATTTCCTTTCGCCGGTGGTATCCCACAGGGTTCATAGAGTGCACCTTGGGAATTTTGCAATGATTAGAGAAGGAAAACAGTGTGGACAGAGGCAACTTGTGCATAGCAGTGGACTTCCAAGTGGAGCCGAGCACGCATTGCATTGGGCCCTCTTCCCGAGGCTGTTTACTGTTTTATTAGATTAGTTAATTTGCTTAACTAGTTTAATTGGTCTGTAATTTTTAATTAGCTTGTAGTTAGTTAAATCTCTATTATTCTTTCGGTCCCTCCGAGCGAGGGCAAATGTGTAATAAGTGTGGGTGCGTGTGTGCATGTCTTCCAACCCCCACTTCTTTCTGCCTTTTACTTACCTGCTTTTGATGGTTAGTATTAGGACATGTTTAATTTAGCATCCTTATGCTATGCATACGTGCATCATTCATCAGTATTGCATACACCGGGCTCGGCGCATCATGCTAACAGCATATTATTCCAAATCTAACTGGAATACGTGCTACTTGTTGCATCCCACATGTCATCTCAGGATTAGCCGAGCCTATTCTAGTGACAGTCTGTATGCGTTGCATTAGCCACTTAACATGGACTTGGATAATGCATGATTGCTAACATGCTCTTTGTTTTGGCTCGGAGTACGATGTAAGTATTCATGCTTTAGCATCTTGCATGAGTGTGAATGTTAACATGACAGCATGCTTACCATGTGGCTAGATGCTTATGTGATATAAACTGCTTGAATGCCTGTGGGTGAAGGTTGGATTGTTTGAGTTAGGACAACTCATTAAAATCCGTGTTTTAGCCTACTTGCGAGTAGCAAATCTCAAATCATTTTCCAAACAAACGGATATGCAATGCTTCGTTCCAAATTAGGCGATCTAATCTATACTTTTGTGCTGTGTGCATAACATAGTAAGATTAGCTAATTAATCGGAATAAAAATGCATAACGTTTTCAAAATAAGATATCATGGTTAGTAGAGGCCGATCTTCGGATCGGGCGAGAGGGGGTGCTCATAGCTGACCTTCCCCAATCGTACCCAAGTTCCCGAGCCGAGGCAACTTTGGTGATGATGGACACGTGGCTTTAGGCAAACGAGTCAGGGTTTCCTAAATTCCTCCATTAAAAAAATATTTAGGTGGCGACTCTGTATCTGGCAAAACAGTCCATGTTTGACACTTCTTTCAAAAAATCTATTTTTTCTCAAAACGATTTGCCGGATTTGGACTTTTTGGTTCAGATTAAGAACCGTGACAATCAAGTCCGAACTATAGCATTGAGGCCCTCACACGGGACGCGTCTACAGTTTCTGGCGACTCTGCTGGGGATTTTAGAGAGCTTGACTCGAACTCGTGATATCTTGTTTTGACTACACTTATGTGTTTCTTTGCATTGCATGTGCATTGGTGCGCCTAGGACACCGTGTTGGCCATCTGCTATTCCTGAGCGGTTTGCCGGAGGCTTGTCTTGTCAAGGCATGACCATAAGGCTGACCGGTTGCGGGCTCTGCCAGTATGGGAACACAAACCCCGATTTTACCGGGGCACCCTTTTCGACCATTCGACCTAGTGCATGTTCGGAATCCATAGTGACCATTCCAAACTAGGACAGGTTGCTTACCCGATATAGGTTGTTTGAAACCGCTGTGTGCGTAGTGAAACCCTAGCTCCTGACAAAATAGGACAGGGAAACCATACCCCAACATAGGGGTGTTTTGGCTCTCTTTTACTTGTTATGTGCTTTTAGAGTGTATCTCTACAGGAATGTACATATCAGTCTGTGAGTTTGAGCATCAGGCCTGCGGGCATCAGTATCAGTGTTTTTTGAGAAACAGTTATATCTGCGGGTATCCGATTCAGTGTTTTGGGACAGTGATTTTGGGGAACAGTGATCAGTATTGGAGTACAGCTGTTCAGCTACGCTTGTGTTTGTTCCGTTTGGGCTGAAATGCTGCATGTTTTCTCTTTTAGTTCAGAGATTCGAGTACAGAATAGCCAGTGTTCTCCCTCGCTGAGGCAAGGCAGATATCTGATCCGTTAGTCACCGTTCAAGATCAGCGGACTTATCATGACACAGAATTCAGAGGAAATCATGGTTATGACAGCCGCATTAGATCAAGGAATCACCCTGCAAAGTAAGACCAGTGTTGAAGTACCGCATCCACCCAGGTCGCCTATTGCGCACCCGGTCTGGGCACCCTTGTTGTATCAGGCTCGTCAGCCCACTACGTTTGAATTGATGGGGATGATTGGTGACCTCCAGAGGTCTGTGGCAGATCTCACTTACGGAATATCGGCTTCGCCACCAGCTGCACCATATGTCGGGAATTTTGTACCGTGAGGTTGGCTGAGCTTATAGCAATGACGTGTCAACATCAACCCAAGCCCTCGATCAGGCTGAGGCCAAAGGTAAGAATAAAATGAAGATAGATGCCGATCCCATTGAACAACTGTTGTGGGCAGTCAAGGCTTTGAAAGCCGGGGGGATGAATAAGCAACAGGTATTCGCAGTCGCGGCCAAGACTGTGGATGATGTCTTCCCCACTCCAGCTGAAGGCAGTTCAAGCCAGTCAGAAAACCGGGATAGGCCCCGTCATGCCAGAACAGTTCCTTCCACTCCCAACTCTGCACCTGGGAAAGATCAGAAAGTCAAGGCAGTGCCCGCCGACCGTTTCGCTAGTGCATCTAGCAAGAATTCTCAGACTTCAAAGTACCTACCCCGAGGGCGCAGGGTCTTTCACGCTCTTTACATGCCGTTGTCTAAGGCACTCCAGACTGGCCGAAAGAGGGCATCTTAAACCCCTCGAGCCTCGGCCTCTCCCGAAGAATCTCCCTCCCACACATGATGCTGCTTTGTACTGCGCGTACCACCAGCAAACCGGTCACGCTACCGATAACTGTTTTCGCCTTCGCCATGAAGTGCAAGATTTGATCGACAATGAGGTTATCCTCCCACCCACCTCAGCGAAGTCTGTCACTGCTGGGTTGTTGGACTTTGAGGATACTGCGAGTATGTGATCGGGGAGTGAACCACCTGCGAGCGACCCTCGGTGTATTTTGGATATGGCGTCTGGCACGTATTTTTGAGCATCTGCGAATGCTAGTTTTGTAACTTCTGGCTTGGGTGTTGAGTCAGTCCTTTGTTTTGTTTTGAGTCTGTCTCATCGTCTTGAGTTAGTTCTTTTTGCTTAAGGGTCTGTCTTGTTGTAGCGAGTCAGTCCCCTTGTATAGAATGTCAGGTGATTCCGGGGTTGTTGCCTCGAACACCGTTTTTGTTTTCTTTTGAGTCTGTCTCTGCTGTGGAGCCAGTTGCAACCAGGAAATCTGAATGAAACAGCTGCAGCTATCATGTTTCCGTGCTTATTGCTACTTTGAGCTAGTCGTGCCAGAGGATTTGAATGAAATGGCGGAGCATCTCACTTACTCTTCTGTGCTCTAAACTCATTGTATTGACCTAAGTTTTTCAAAAACCTTTTTTTTGAACGCTGTGGTGATGAAAACGAAGAGGAAGGAATTCCTCAGGTTTTACAAAACTTTGATCAATTTGAGAGAAAGTGAGGCATGCTAAGCCTTTAATGAATGAAATCATGCTTGTTAGCGTGAGTACTGAAAGGACCCTGGCTTGATCCAGATTGGTTCCACACTATCTTCAGCGCGAGCGATTTGTCGCTTTCGTAAAAACTTTCAAAAACAAAATGTTTTGCGCGGCCCTGTGAAGACCTGTGTGGAATCACTCTTGAGATTGTGCAGCCTAGGATCGCTCTCAGCCTCGGGATTCAATCCATTTGTTTTCAAACCTTGAACCCATTCAGAACGTTCAACGATCAATCATCAAGAGAGGCCTGTGTGGCCAGATTGGAAGCAGCCCTCGAACAAGAGGCACCAAAGTTAGATCAAGAAGATTAGATCTCGCCGGAAGAAGCTTGTGAAGCTAGAACAGAAGCACCCCTTAAACTAGGGGCAAAATGTCCGATGTACTCGAAGAGCCAGAGATGGATCCTTTTGCAAATCAATAACAACAAGCCACTCTCCTGGATACGGATGGCTTCAAAACCCTAAAACCATTTGGCATGGACTTGTTACACTTTTACCCTTTGAGAGGCTCGATGGGCCGAAAACCCGGAAGGGTGACCCAGGCAAAAGTTAGAGCAAAAAAATATATACAAAAGAAAAAAAAGAAAAAAAAAAAGAAAAAAAAGAAAAGAATTGAAAAAAAAGAAAAACAGAAGCTCGCAAGGTCGAAAACCTGCAATGGGGGCCTTGGCAAAAGTTAGAGCCTAAAAAACAAAAGTGAAGGTTAAAATACCCGAGTGTACCTTAACCAGAACTACGTAAGGCTTGATTCCCATTTTTGGGATACGTAGGCAACTTCATCCCGAAGTCCAGCCCCCAACGCTTTCAAAGCATTTAGTCCATGTAATGGTTTTGATCATCCTTGCCTTCTCTGAATCCGATAGTTCGGTTGTGACACCGTGAACTACGTAGGCTTGATTCCCATGTTTGGGATACGTAGGCAACTTCATCCTGAAGTCCAGCCACCAACGCTTTCAAAGTGACCGTGTCCATATATTGGTTCTAACCATCTTCGCCTTCTCCGTGTCTGAGAGTTCGGTCGTGATCATCACTAATGAGGACTGTTTACAAAATGCTGCAGCGTCATCCAGACAAGGGGCAACTTTCCGTTGCCATGAGTCGCCATTCAAACCAGGGGCAACTTTCCATTGCCGTGCAACTCTTTCAAGCAAGGGGCAATTTTCTATTGCCTCCGATCCGAGGTTGCGCATCTCGAGAGTAAGTTCCATGCTCGTTGAGCATTGACCGTTTGTAAAAATAGTTTTTGAGAATTTTTACTGAGGTTGACTATTTTCTCGAAAATTATTCCATCTTTTCCAAAACTCGACCATTTTCTTGGACCCAAAAAAGGAAAATTTTCAGTGCTCATAGCCTAACTCGCGTGATTTTCAAATCAAAAATCGAACAAGTATGTTAATCTAACTCTCATATTGGTCAAAACTGTTTTAGTAGAAAACCAAAACAAAAAAATGGTCAAAATGATGAACTAGGGGCACAATTGAGTCAGGCTCCCTGTCTTTCCCCCGATTGTCAATACTTGCCAGAAGGGCACTCTATTCGCCAGAAGAAGACACCACTGAAGCTATCAATAAAGGGATGAAAACTCTCAACAACCTCCAAGCAACGAGGTATCAAGCCAAGTACGAAGCACAAATTGGAATGGATCAAGATACTCCATCCGAAACATCGACTAGACGTCCCGGGAAGAAATAGCCGCGAGCTAATAATTTTGGGCAACAGCCTGCAACCTCTTGTTCATCCATCAACCACCCTGGGGAGGGATAAAAAATGAGAGACTGAAGAATGGAGAGGTGTAAGTCGAGAGAAAAGTGAGCAAAAGGGTTTTGAGAAAAAAACAGAGCCTGAGGGCCGAGTGATGTGAGAATCACAAATGAGAAAGGGTGGGAAATAATGCCCGGAGGAACTGGCTCCTTGTGATTTAAGGTTTCTGATTTTGGTAACCACGTCTGTTTGTCGTGTCTTTTGTTTTGTTTATCTCAACTTTTGTTTTGAGTCTTTTCCGAGCGTGTCTCGTTATGATTAGGTCGTGTACTTTTTGTTTGAGTCTTTTTTACTGTGTTCAGTTGTAGGCTCAATACTCCGGTTTGAAAAACCCTTGTTCAATTGCAAAATTTTTAATCATGCTGTGCTCAGAATGCTGTGCCATTCTCCACATTTATGCGAAGCAAAAGAAGGAGGGGAAAATTTGGGGCATCTGAGTGTGGTTCAGCTTCGGCCGATTCTACGTTTGTATTCCGTCTTGTCAGATTGGACCGTTTGTTCAGGTTTTGCCGTGTGCAGAATAAACAGAATGGCCTGTATACAGATTAATTCCCAACATAGTATGGGCCGAGTGTTCAGACTAAGCAGTGGGTTGTATGAGTTGTTTTGCCGTTGGCCGGTTCGTTACTTGGTTATTACAATACAAATGTTTGACTTTCAGACAGGAGATCAATTCCATTTACATTGTTATGTGATGTGATGTAATGCAATACGAAGCATGAAAATGTACCAAAATGTAACACTTTTTTAGATAAAAAGCTGTGTTTCATTTCATCATCTTTTTCAAGTACAAAGTTTTGGAGAAAACAAAACCTGCCTGCGGCAGTACAAGGTACTCTAGCTACCAGCAAAAAAAGAAAAGTACAAAAAAAAAAAGAGAAGAAAAGCAGCAAAAATCTGGATCAATGTCAAGCGGCCTCAGGCCTAGGGGTCTGTTCTCGTCCTCTTCCTGGACGAAGGTCCAGGAGCATCGTCATCAGCGCCGTTATCAGCGCCGTCATCTGAGCCCGAGTCAGTCCCATCTCTGGTCTCCTCCTCAGATGACTCCGCCTCTGCCTCCGCCTCCGTCTCCGCCTCGGACTCATCGTCATCGGGGACTGGTGCCCGTGAGCTACTTCCAATGTGAGTGCGCCCCGCTTTGGTGTGGGGGTATACTCTGCCGTCTCGGGTAGGAGCGGAAGGTCCAGCTAAAGCACCTCCTACAGTAGGAAGCTGGAAGGGAGGCTGAAAAGTACAAATAGCAAACGCATCAGTATGCTGCGCAGAACAGGGTACGAATGCAGAATGCAGTGTATGAATACAATGTGTGAATACTGTGAGCAGTGTATCAGTGCAGAATGCAGTGTATGAGTACAGTATATGAATGCCGTGAGTAGTGCTGTGAACAGTCTGTGGGCTACAGTGTGTCAGACGCCGTGAGGGCCGTGTATCAAGTGTTGAGTTGTGCATCAGATTATGTGAAATAGTTTATGTATGGTTTGAGACCGTGGTCAGAAGAACATACTGGAATACTGTAAATGGCCAGGAGATCTAGGCTCTGCTGAAGCATCCCTATCACCGAAGCAGTCAACTCTAGCGACTGGTGAGTGTACTCGGAGGAAGCCTGCAAAAGTGTTAGAAGTCTCAGTTTTCTGCAGAATATCAAATGAATCGAAATGAAATGACTGTGCAGAATGCAAAATGTAGTAGTACATACCGGGGGCAAGCCATAGAACCCGACTAACTCATGATCAGCCGAAGGGGAAGCAATGGGGATCTGGTAAGTCGCCCCACCCCGCCCCCTGCATGTTATCGTCGTGGGCAGTGCTGGCCAACTAGCCCCCCGTCCCCTCCGAGCTCCACTCCTGCCACGGACTCGAGCCGTCCTCGATGTCCCTGCCCCTGCTCCCACTCCAACTACCGGCGCCGCAGGCCTCTCTCTCTCAGCTCGACGGCCACTGCTCAAAGGCCGCATGATATACGTCTGAACGTACTCTGAGTAGTCGCCTATGCCTCTGAAGCGTATCGCATCCCAGCTGATCGTGTAGTCGGCCATCTGCTCAGGGGTGAACCTCTCGGTATCCCTCATATGCTCAGGAGGGTGAACCGGGATTATCTAATCTGGCAAACCCAGGGTCTGGCGTAAGAAACGCTCACCCAGGTACCAAGCTTGACAGACCGGGCCCTCCAGCAAGATCTTGAAGCATGCAGTCTCCTCCGCACCAACAATCGCTCCCGGATCACGGCCGGCAATGGAGCCCAAGGCTGCCATGTGATCTGTAAATGACATGTAGTTTGTTATCTACTGTTATTGAAAAAAAAAATACAGTGTCAAGCGAAGTTTAAATAAACTCTAAAGTTGAACATACCTCTGCGGGGGTGATGGTGTTAAAGTAGCGGCGGAAAAATATGAACGTCTCTCGGGGTCTCCGCACGCATCTCACATCGAAGCGTTGGGAGAATGGCACGCCAAGAGAGGTCTCCACGTCTGGCACTGGGGCGAGTCTCGGAAAGTAGGCGTAGATCCACAACTACAGAGTAAATATCAGTATGATTATCAGACAAAGCAGAATACAGAATAAAGCAGAAATTACAGAACCGTGTATTGTGCAGTGTATTGTGTAGAGTGTACAGTGTATGCAGTGTACAGTCAGTGTAAAACAGAGTATATGTGTGTCGTATGTGTAGTATACAGTTAGCGTGAAGCAGACCGCAGTGTGTGCAGTGTACAGAGTACAGAAAATGTAAAGCACAAATGTAAAAGAGGAAGAAGATGTACCTCCCAAGCCCGCCAGTAACCTCCGAGCAACTGCCCGCTGCAACGGGAGGCTGAACTCATGTATCCGTACAGGGTGGCAAGGGCAGCGCCACCCCAATCGTAGCGCAGAATCCGTGTGACGTCCACTAGCGCGCTCAACAAACAGAGAGGCACGGTGTTCGCCTGATCGGCAAAAATGGTAGTCCCCAGCAGAAACATCAGGAAGCCGCGGGCGTACTGCTCCACCTCCTCCTGGGTCATCGGCGCCTCCTCAGGTAAAGCCGGCTAAGTCCGGAAGCGGCTCTCGAACCATGAGTATCTGACAAATCCCGGGCGTACAAGAGGCGGCATCTCGCCAAACAAGTAAATCTGAGCGGCCTCCCACTCATCTATATCGGTGTCGAAGGAGATCGGATCACCCCCTACCCCGATGCCGGTGAGCATCAAGAAGTCATAGGGAGTCATCGTCATCTCTCCCGCGACGGAAAGGTGGAAGGAGTCGGTGGTATCCCACCACCTCTCTACCAGAACGGCGAGAAGAGGCCTGCTCGCAGTAAGTCAAGAGAGTCCTCTGTAGAAGGCGCCGAAGCCGGCCTGGTCTACGATGTAGCGGACCGCATCGGGCAACTCCATGTACCAATTGCGGGCGGCGACATTCCCATACTCCCGGAAGGCATGGGAATCTCCCTGTATTCGAAAACAAACAGTTGCGAAGCAATATTCAATATACAGTTTTGAAGAACAGTCAAAATTGATACAGATATAGCGTGTGTGCACGTTTTTCAAGTTCAAACAAACATCGGGCGCCGGTGTGCTTACAGTGAACTACAGTGTATGATGTGTCCGTGTGTTTGAGTGGTTTAGGGGAAATACAGTGTGTGTGCACGTGTTCAGATTCAAACAGATATCAAGTACAAGTGTGTTCACAGTCAACTACAGCATACAGTGTATCAGTGTATCCGGGTTAAGCAGTTAAAGAACAGAATCAACTATGGCAGTTAAGTGTTCTACATTGCAGAAAATGAAATGGGGAAGAATATACCTCGGAACCGCCGTATGATAGATGTGACTTCGGCTCACGCAGAAGAAGCTCTGGAGCTACCGTCCTATCAAAACTCCGGAACTGGCAAGTCCGTCGGGGGGCAGTATGTGAATCGCCGGCCGGTAGGTCGCCGGGTCGAACGGGCGGACGCTTAGAGGCAAGAGCTCGGCCTCGGGATCCATCTCATGCTCTGGGGGAGTCCCGCCCTGTGGAAGATCGTCTGCCATCTCAGAGAGAGTGTGAAAATGGCCGGAAATGTGGGAATCGGGCTAGAATGTGAAAAGTCAACAGAAAGTCAACCCCGAGGGGGCGAAAAATGGTCGAAAAAGCCGAAATATGGAAAAGGCACGGAAACCAAGAAAAACTTGAGGAAAACAAGCCCCGAGTGGTGAAAATCGCAAAACAAACACCGAAACGAAGTTTCGTTCGGTTCAAAACGTCTGAAATGGCGAGGTATTCGCGAATCGAACGACGAAAAAGTGTTGAAAACACAAGAAAATGAAGAAATGAAGGAAGGAAAATACTCTAGAGAGAGAGAGGAAGAGTTTTCGACCAAGAACAAGTGTAAAAAATAGGGCTAGAGGCCCTATTGTATAAGACCCGAGGCTAAAAGACCAAACTGCCTCGAATCAGGCATGTTTGGCCGGTCGGCCACACTGTTGGCTGGTGGAATGTTTTTGTGGCCGGTGGGCAGCCGGTGACCTCCTATGATGGCCGGTGAGCCTCCTACAACCTTGTTTGGGTCAGATATGTGGTTTGGGGCCTCCATTTCTCAACACAGTGCAAGACAGTGCATTTCCGAAGCTCAACCGGACTCCGTTTTGACCTCGGACCGTGTGTTCTGTGCAAAGCGCTCGAATACGTGCGTGGCGTATCCTTTTTGTATCCTGTTGTCTCCTAAGAGATTCAAAAGTTGCCCTACATGCATAAGTTACAACGTTTTGTCGTGAAACGTGCGTTGGGTATACGCTATCTCACTTGCCTCGTTACGCATACATGTCGTATTGTCATGCGCATGCCATACTTGCGTTAGTATGCACATTCTTATGTCGCATCGTCATGCGCACTCCACATGCATCGTCATACATTTTAAGAAACGTGCGTTGTAACGCACATTTGAGTTCATTTGCATTGTCATGCATTTCAAAAGCCACGCGGTCTCGCGCATTCCAAGCTCATTTGCATTGTCATGCATTTCAAAAGCCGCGTGGTGTCGTGCATTTCAAGATCATTTGCATTTGTCATGCATCTCAAAAGCCACGCGTTGTTGCGCGTTTCGAAATCATGCATCATCATGCATTTGCACTTCGAAAAAAAAAGAAAGAAAACAACAAAAACAACATGCATCATTTGCATTTCAAAAACAAAAACACAAAATGCATTATCATGCGTTTTCCCTTCATCATGCATTGTCATGCATTCAAAAAAAAAAAAAACAAAAAAAACAACAACAATAATTTGCATTGTCATGCATTTCAAGAAACATGCGTTGTAACGCGCATTTGAGTTCATTTGCATTGTCATGCATTCCGATAAGTTGCATTGTCATGCATTTCGATTACACGCATTGCCATGCGTTCCAGTTCATGCATTATCATGCATTTCAATTCATGCATTGTCGTGCGTGCCTCATTTGCATTGTCATGCATTTCAAACAACTCGCATTGTCATGCATCTCCCATTTGCATTATCATGCATGTCAATCTCTCGCATTATTGCATATTTCATGTGCATTGTCTCGCGCCGTATCTAACTTTTCTCCACTCGCGTGCCGCGTGTGGACGTATCTAACTTTTCTCCACTCGCGTGCCGCGTGTGGACATATCTAGCTCTTCTCCCTTCGCGTGTCGCGTGTGGACGTAACTAACCCTTACTAACCCTTGCTAACCCCCTTTCTTCCCTTTTGTATTGTTGTACACATTGCATGCGTTGTCGCGTTATGTTTTACTTATATGTGTTCAAGGTCCTATACACATTGCATGCGTTGTCGCGTTATGCTTTACTTATATGTGTTCAAGTTCCTTTTATACACATTGCATGCGTTGTCGCGTTATGCTTTACTTACATGTGTTCAAGTTTCCTTTTATACACATTGCATGCGTTGTCGCGTTATGCTTTACTTACATGTGTTCAAATTTCTATACACATTACATGCGTTGCCGCGTTATGCTTTACTTACATGTATTCAAGTTCATTTTATACACATTGTATACGTTGTCGTGTATACTTTACTTACATGTGTCTACATCTTCACACATTGCGCACGTTGTCCCGTGTTCTTTACTTACATGTGTTTGCGCCTTCATAGCATTGTTATGTTTGTTTCAAATCGCATTGTTATGCGTTCTAATCGGTTTGCGTCGTCATGCACTTTCAATTGCATTGATTTGCATGTTGCTAACAATATTGTACCTGTTAAGTTTTCTTTCTTTTTCAGGCACGATATTGTATGTGCGGTTCATTTGAAGCTGGCACGACCAGACGAACCGCACAGGTATTGTATTCTCCGCGTCAGGCATAGCGAGAATTGAATAATTCTCTTGCACGCTCTCTGCATTGTAGTGTAGTTTGGTTTGTGCTAGCTTAAAATTGTTGCATTATTATGCTTCGTCACAGCTTTCTTTGCATGATCATAAGTTATGTTCGCCTTCTTGCATTTTCAGTTGCATTTTGCCCCTGCCTTCGGGCGCATATCTTTATTGTCTTGCATGCTTTGTCTAAGTCCTCGGCCTTGTCAAAAATGGGTCGTCTCTGGGCTTTGACATTCACTCCCGTCATTGTTATGACTTTCGAGTTCTGTCAAAGAGGGGCAACTGTAGACACCCCTTTTTTACTGTCCTCAAGACTTGGACGTCACCGCTTGAACACTCGGTGATCATCCATGTTTGTGTTCGTCCTGAGTTCCCAGAGGTCTCGGCCACGCGCCTTGCCTCAGGATCTCTCGACTCGACTGTCTTGTGCTTGGTTTTGCACCAAACACTTGTGTTTTGCCTTTGAGGGGCAGGGAATAGCTTGTTAACCATCCCCACACATCACCGGCCATTGGTTTGTTGCCACCGGCCAAATGTTTGGCCGACCGGCACTCTTTGTAGTCGACCAGCCATCTATTTTGATCAAATTGCATTTTTGGCCAGCCGACCACTGTGCATCTGCTTTTGCAGATATTTTTATGCCAGCTGTGCTAGCTGGCATATACCTTTGCTCCCCTCCATACATGTGTATGGAGGGATTTCCCTCTTGACTAGCTTACTTGAGAAGCTTTGCAAGAGTGAGCTCTATAAGAGGAGGCCTCTTCTCCCTCCATTAGGGTTACACACAAAAAAAAAATACAGAGGGAGCTCTGAGTTAGGGTTAGTTCATAGTTGTAGCTATTCTATCTCTATATCTCTCTCTCTTTTGCCTTAAGGTGTTTTAGTCTTACTATTGCACACAAACACATAGAGTTACACATTCTCTTGGTTTCTGAGGTGCTGAGGAGCTGTTCTTGGTGTTCTCGAGTGGATTCAAGCTTGAAGAACCAACTGGAGCATTGTTTGTGAAGAGGGTCATCAAGGGTAAGAACTTCACCCTTTATTTCCCATTTTTGCATAGCTTTTTAACCTATCTTGCAACTATTTTTAGACTTTGTATATAACTAATAAAATTCTTGTTTTTGAGTGCTTAACATAGTTGTTTAAGAGTGTTTTGTTGTTTGGGGTTGTTTCACCACTCTTAGGGCTTGTTTGGCCCTATTTTTGTGCTATTTTGGTGAGCTCCGAGACCACCTTGTTTGGGCCTCCTTACCACTGAAATCTTGAGGGATTTCAGTGGTGAGGATGGTGACTTGAGGTCCTAGGAAGGAGAGGGCCACCCCCTCTCCTTGTTGTCTTCAATAATGGCCATTTAAGCCTCATTAGTGAGCACCTTGTTTAAGTGTATGTTGGCCATGCCTTAACTGTTTTTTATGCTTATCTTGCCATGATATAGCATTGTTGTGAGTTGGTTTGGACACACCATGCTTGCTTTGCATGCATGTCTTGTAATGCCATGAATTGCCTTAACATACCTTGTGCTTTGAGCCTTGTTTTTAGCATGATTTTGGCTTAGCTTTGTGAAGCTTATATGCATGTTTTGATGTGCTTAAGGTCTGTTTTGGGTCATTTGGGTCGTCCATGATTTGCTTTGTATAGCTACCATGTAATCTCCCTTGTGAGCCTTGAGTGTTGACCCCTCTAGCATGCTTTACTTGCACTATTTTAGTGGTTTGGAACCACTTGTCATGTTATTTCAATCCTCATGGTGTGCTCGTATGCTTGCATTTGATGCCCCTTTCATGCTTTAAAAGGTTGGTGTTTCTTGCTCCATGTTTGTGCCATTGGGTATGCCTCTAGGATTAGATCATTTAGATGCCATCTAAGTGGTTTTTGGGGCTTACTTTTGCATGTTTTAGGACTGTTTTAGTTCACTTTGGTCATTTGCTTCATGTGTCATATGACCATAGTTTAAGTCATTGGGCTTGGTTGCATGCCTTGCTTGCATTGGTAGGTTGATTTGGCATCATCTTCTACATGTTTTCAAAGCTTATCGTGTATGCTATTTGTCCATGTTAAGTGTGCTTAAAAGCTGCCTTTTTGTGCTCAAGTATTGGACCATGTGTGCATGAATGTTTGTGTATACATTAACCTTGCATGCTGTCACATACTTGGCCCATAAACATCTTGTTACCATGCTCAAGTGTAGTGCATTTGGCATGCACTCTTGTGGCTTTAGGTTGCTTAACATGTTGTTACATACTTGCCTCCATGCTCATGTTGCATACTTAGCTCACATGCTTAGGTTGCATTTGGCACGCATGCCTTGCCTCTTGATTAACCATGATTGAGGTTGGGTCTCTTGTTTGTTTGTATGCATTTCATTCCATATTGAGTTGCACACTTGGTTTCTTGGGCCATCCCGCATGAAAATGCGTGATTGGTGGTCCGAGAGTCAACGACCATACCCCCTTCGAGTGACGAACATGATAAGGGACGTGTTGGTGCACACATTTGCTTGGAATGCATTGTCATGCCTTGTTTTGCCCTCTGCTACTGTCAAAACAGGATTCTGCAGGAAGATTTGGCCGGCCGGCCATCTTTAGTGCCGACCGACCAACAATTGGTGGCCGATAGCTTAACCAGTGGCCGGTGATCATTTCCTTTGGCTGGTGACCATTTCCCTTGGCCGGTGGTATCCCACAGGATTCATGGAGCGCACCTTGGGAATTTTGCAATGATCAGAGAAGGAAAACAGTGTGGACAGAGGCAACTTGTGCATAGCAGTGGACTTTCGAGTCGAGCCGAGCACACATTGCATTGGGCCCTCTTCCCGAGGTTGTTTACTGTTTTATTAGATTAGTTAATTTGCTTAACTAGTTTAATTGGTCTGTAATTTTTAATTAGCTTGTAGGTTAGTTAAATCTATATTATTCTTTCGGTCCCTCCGAGCGAGGGCAAATGTGTAATAAGTGTGGGTGCGTGTGTGCATGTCTTCCAACCCCCACTTCTTTCTGCCTTTTACTTACCTGCTTTTGATGGTTAGTATTAGGACATGTTTAATTTAGCATCCTTATGCTATGCATACGTGCATCATTCATCAGTATTGCATACACCGGGCTCGGCGCATCATGCTAAGAGCATAGTATTCCATATCTAAATTGAATACGTGCTACTTGTTGCATCCCACATGTCATCTCAGGATTAGCTGAGCCTATTCTAGTGACATTCTGTATGCGTTGCATTAGCCACTTAACATGGACTTGGATCATGCATGATTGCTAACATGTTCTTTGTTTTGGCTCGGAGTACGATGTAAGTATTCATGCTTTAGCATCTTGCATGAGTGTGAATGTTAACATGACAGCATGCTTACCATGTGGCTAGATGCTTATGTGATATAAACTGCTTGAATGCCTGTGGGTGAAGGTTGGATTGTTTGAGTTGGGACAACTCATTGAAATCTGTGTTTTAGCCTACTTGCGAGTAGCAAATCTCAAATCATTTTCCAAACAAACGGATATGCAATGCTTCGTTCCAAATTAGGCGATCTAATCTATACTTTTGTGCTGTGCGCATAACATAGTAAGATTAGCTAATTAATCAGAATAAAAATGCATAACGTTTTCAAAATAAGATATCATGGTTAGTAGAGGCCGATCTTCGGATCGGGCAAGAGGGGGTGCTCATAGCTGACCTTCCCCAATCGTACCCAAGTTCCCGAGCCGAGGCAACTTTGGTGATAACGGACACGTGGCCTTAGGCAAACGAGTCAGGGTTTCCTAAATTCCCCCATTAAAAAAATATTTAGGTGGCGACTCTATATCTGGCAAAGCAGTCCATGTTTGGCACTTCTTTCAAAAAATCTGTTTTTTCTCAAAACGATTTGCCGGATTTGGATTCTTTGGTTCAGATTAAGAACCGTGACAATTGAGTCCGAACTGTAGCACTGAGGCCCTCACGTGGGGCGCGTCTACAGCAGGCACGATATTGTATGTACGGTTCATTTGACACTGGCGCGACCAGACGAATTGGACGGTATTGTATGTACTCCGCGTGAGACGTAGCGAGAATTGTATAATTCTCTTACATCCTTTCTGCATGTAATGTAGTTTGATTTGTGTTCGTTTGCTTAAACTGTTGCATTTATTTTGCGTATTTGCTTCGTTACAGCTTTCTTTGCATGATCATAAGTTATGTTCGGCTTCTTGCATTGTCTTTTACATCTTACCCCAGCTTGCGGGCACATTTCTTTGTTATCTTGCCTATTTGTCTAAGTCTTCGGCCTTGTCAAAAATGGGTCATCTCTAGGCTTTGACATTCACTCCCATCACTTATGACTTCCGAGTTCTGTCAAAGAGGGGCAACTGTAGACACCTCATGTTTGAGCGACCTTAAGACTCAGATGTCATCGATTGAGCGCTTGGTGATTGTGCATGTTGTGCTCGTTCTGAGGTTTCGGAGTTTTTGGCTGAGAGCCTTGCCTCCGGGCCTCTGAACTCTTTGCGCTTTGGATCGGTTTGTGGACCGAACTTTGTTTCTCTTCCCGGAGGGAGGGAGAGGTCTTGTAGATCATCTCTTTGTGGTCGTAGGCCACTTTTTGAGGTCTTGTAGGGAGAGTGTTTGGAGACTAGTTTCCGATTTTTGGAGCCTTCGGTCGCGCGCCTTGTCTCGGGACCGCTTAACGTTCTCCGTTTGGCGTGGTTTTTGAACCACACCTTGTTGCCTCTACCTAGAGGGACACTGTACTCCGGGAGACCACTTTTGTGGTCGCATATCACTTTTGGTGCTCGTCAGCTAGTTTTCGGGGCTTTTGGCCGCGTGCTTTGCCTCCCGATCTCTCGTCTTACATCCGTTTCGGTTTGTTTTTGGTACAAACCTTGTTTTCCTTGTTTGGAAGGTGGTACAAGGGTGGGAGAGCACTTTTTCTCCTTGGAGACCACTTTTCTTTTTCACAGCCAGTTTTCTGGTCGAATAACTGGCTTTCTTGGTCTTTGGGCCACCTTTTCTGGTCGGCCACCACACCATTGCACTGTTTTCATGCTTTAGACTCTCTCCCACCATGGCCGACCAATTTGTGTCTTGGAAGACCACTTGAAGTGGTCGGCCGACCACTTTAAGTAGCTGGGCAACCACTTCAAGTGGTCGGCTGCTTTTTGGCACATTTTTGGAGATATTTTCCTCCAGCTGGCACAGCTGGAGGGTATTAGGGCCATCCTCCATACACGTGTATGGAGGGATTGTTTTGAGGCTTAGCTTCTCCAAGAAGCTTTGCCTTTTTGTTTCTATAAGAGGGAGGCTCCTCCTCCCTCCTCTAGGTTCATAAAAACTTCCTTGAGCCATACATATAATCTATATCTATACATCTTCATTTCTTTGGTTTTGTGCCTTAAAGTGTAGATTTGTCTCACTTTTGTACACAAACACACACTCAAACACCTTCCTTTGTCTACTGAGGTGCTGGGGAGCTGGTTTTGGTGTTCTTGGTTTGGTTTGAGCTTAAAAAACTTGCTGGAGTTGCAGTTATAAAGGAGGTCTTCAAGGGTGAGACTTTAACCCTTAAATCCCCCATTTTTGCTTAAACTTTTAGCCCTTCTTGCATACATTTTTAAGCTTAACTCTTAACTGGAAAAAGTTCTATTTTTGCATGTTTAAGAAGTTTATTTTAGGTCACTTTTTCGTTTGGGGTGGTTTACCCCCTCTTAGGCCTTGTTAGGCCTTGTTTTGAGCCATCCCTTTAGGCTCTTGTTGTAGCCTTTGCATGGCCTTTCTACCACTGAAATCCAGAGGATTTTCAGTGGTGGAAAGGTGGTTTTGGTGTATCAAATAGGAGAGGGTCATCCCTCTCCTTGTGTCTTGTTTACTTGCTTCATATGCCTCATGTTTGAGCATCTTTGTTAAGCTTATGTTGGCCATATCTTAGCTTGTATTTGTGCTTATTTTGCTGAGACATGCCACTATTTTTACTTGGTTTTTTCACTCCATGCATGCCTAATACACTTGTAGTGTAAATCACACAAACTAGTCTTGTATGCCTCATGTTTGAGCATGTCTTTCTAGCTTGTTTTTGGGCCGTCTTAGTAGGTTTTTGGTGTTGTTTTAACATGCCTTAGATCTATTTTGGGTTGGTTTAGTTGGCTCTTGCATGCCTTATACACTTGTAGTGTAATCCTCACAAACTAGTCTTGTATGCTTCATGAAGTAGCATGTTATTCTAGGTTGTTTTGTTTCCATTTCAGCATGTTTTTGGTGATATTTTGCCATGTCATACCTCTGTTAGGGTTTGTTTTGGTCACCTCTTGCATTGCTCATGCACTTGTAGTGCAATTTCATGAGATAGCCCAACATGCATCATGCTTTGACATGTCATTCTAGCATGCTTTAGGCTTAACTTCAAGAAGCTTTTGTCCATGTTTTACCATGCTTTAACTCTAATTTTGGTTGTTTCGATCATGCATGCCATGCTTTGTATGGCTATAGTGCATTCTAACTTGTTAGCTTTGTGTGTCAAGTCCACTAGCATGCTTTACTTGGACTATTTGAATGATTTGACATCATTTATTATATGATTTCAGTCCATGTTTCATGCTCATGCACTTGCATTTATTACTCATTCAATGCGTTGGAGGGTTTGCCCCTTTATGTCTTCACATGAATCATTGCGTATGCCTTCATGCCTAAGCTTGTGAGCTATCATTTCAGTGTTTATTTATGGTTATTTTGCCATGATATAACTCTGATTTTTATTGCTTAAGTCATCCCATGCTTGATCTTAATAGGTGTAGTGTAATCCACCTTATTTGCCTTGCATCACCATGCTTCATGCCCTTTATGCTAGCATATTTTGGCTTCCTTCCATGCATGTTTTAGACTCATTTTAACATATACTAGGACTGTTTTGGGTTTCCTTGGTCACATGCTTCATGCTTTGTATAGCTGTAGTGCAATTAGCCTTGCTAGCTTTGTGTTTTGATGACTCATGCATGCCATCTTTGAGCTATTTAGATGATTTGGCATCATTTAATACTTCATTTCAGAACTTGTAGCATTGCCATATTCCCACTTCATTCATGCTTTAAGTGTCTTTGAGTGTTGTGCATTGTTGCCTAGTTTATGGCTTAGCTTGTATGCTTGCATGCCTTGACCTTTGAGCCCCTAACTTAGCATGTTTTGGTCATTGTCTTGACCTATTTTAGCTCTGTTTGTGGTTGGTTCATGCATATTTGCCATGTATTGCATGCCTCCTTTGTAGTCCTCTTTATTAGCCTTCATGCTTTAAGGACCCTTGCATGCTTTACTTGTATTCTTTGAATGATTTGGCATCATTTCTTGTCTAATTTCAGTGCACTTAGTGTTGTTACACTTGCACATTTGTCACTCTTTGAGCCTTCTTGAGGGTTGTGCTTTTGGGCCTAGTTGGATGGCCAATGCATGGTGCATGCATTCCTTGCCTTTTGTGCTTTGGTTTCATCATTATGGTCACTGATTTGGGCATGACTGAGGTCTGTCCATTTTGGTTTAAGTCCATTGAGTATGTGGTTTGCATGTTGTTGCATGCTTGGTGTATCGCATATTGTTGCCCTTGTTGCATAGCATTGTGCATGCATGCATTACATTGTGTTGAGAACCTTATGATTCCCTTACATTGAGTATGCCATCTAGTTCTTAGGATTTAGCATTGTGTATGCCATGTTATTCCTTGCATTGTGTATGCTATGTTGTTAGTTGCATTGTGTATGCCATGTAGTTGCATGTTTGCATGTTGAGGTTGCATTACATTGCATTAAGCATGCCATGTTATGTGCTTGCATTGTTGTTTGGAATAGGTGTTAGTCCAAACACGGGAAACGAGAGACGTTTTATACTTCAAGTGGTGAAACACGTCTTAATTGCCGGTCGCCGACGCTCTTGATCATACATGATAGAGTTTTAGGCTTTATGTGTTTATGTGTGCATTCATTTTACATTGACTTGTGCAACTTCGCCTCTCGGCCATCATGCATTGAAATGCGCGATTGGTGGCCCGAGAGTCGAGAACTACACTCCCTTGAGTTCATGACATGATAGGGAGGGTGGTTGTGCACATATATCTTGCAAATACATTGCCATGCCCTTTCTTGCTCTCTGTTGCAGCAAACTGGAATTCAGCTGCAACAACTGGTCAGCCAGCTAGAAAAACTAGCTGGCCGACCACTTTTTCTGGCTTTCAACAAGGAAAGTGGTCGGCAGGTGATTGGAGAGACCAAAAGTGGTCGGCCACCCTCCCACAGGATTCCCAAGGTGGAGTTTCAGCTTTCTAGAGCTTGGTGCATGTTTCTGAGGACAATTGAAAACAGAGGCAAATCGGGGCATCGCATTGGATTTCCGAACGACGCAACCGGGCTTGCATGCATTCCTCTCCCTTTGAGGCTCCTGATTTACTGCTTTCTTTAGCTGCCATGCTTAGATAGCTAGCTTATGCTTTGGTTTGTACCTTGATAGTTAATGTGTTTAGCTATTTTAATTTGTCTTGTAATAATTAGTTAACTAGGATTAGTTAATTAATTTGTTGTGTAATAATTAGTTTAATTAGCTTAGATTAGCTAGTTAGCTGCTTATTCGATCCCTCCGTCAAAAGGGCGTATTGTTGTAATAAGCGTGCGTGTGTGTGATGCATGTCTTCCAACCCCCATTTCTTTCTCCCTTTTACTTAACTGCTTACGATGGTTAGTTTCAGGGCATATTTTGTTTAGCATACCTTATGCTTGCATGCGTGCATCCATTCATCTGTCTTGCATGCACCGGGCTCGGCTCATCATACTAACTGCATTGTATTTCAATTCCAATTTGAATACATGTACCAAGTTGCATTTCACATGCCATTCTAGAATAGCCGAGCCTATTTTAGCTACATTTTTGCACGTGTTGCATTAGCCATCTTAACATGAACTAGGATCATGCATGATTTCTAACTAGTTCTCTGTTTTGGCTCGGAGTACACTGTGAGTGTTTACGCTTTAGCATACTGCATGTGTGTTAATGTTGCCATGAAATCATGCTTGCCATGAGGCTAACTGCTTATTTGATATAACTACCTGAATGCTTGTGGGTGAAGGTTGGATTACTTGAATTGGAACAATTCATTGAAATTTGCATTTTAGCCTACTTGCGAGTAGCAAGCTTCAAACGATTTTCAAATAAACATGCGATGTTTTGTTCCAAATTAGGCAATCTAGTCTATACTTGTTTGCTGTGCGCATCACATAGTAAGATTAGCTAATTAACCGGAATAAGAGCGCATGTGTTTTCAAAAACAAGATATCATGCATAGTATAGGCTAATCTTTGATCGGGCGAGCGAGGGTGCTCATTGCATGACCTTCCCCTCTCGTACCCAAGTTCCCGAGCCGAGGCAACTTTGGTGATGACGGACACATGGCCTTAGGCACGAGTTAGGGTTTCCTAAATTTCCCCCAAAATAAAATATTTAGGTGGCGACTCTGTATCTGGCAAAGTAGTCCATGTTTGGCACTTCTTTATTAAAATCAGTTTTCCAAAACGATTTGCCGGATTTGGACTCTTTGGTGATTTATCGGTCTCACATCGCACATTGTGAGATTAGATTCAGAACCGTGACTTTGAGTCTGAACTGTGGTAGCTTAGAGAACAAAACTAGAATTCGCGCCCCCCCTCGCAGGTGTGTGGATATTTCGGAGAGTTCTTGGGAGCGCATCCACTCCCATCTTTGAAAGCCAACAGAAAAATCAAATTACAATCTATGCAATACATAGTGTATGGTAATGCTCTTTACAAAAGGAGAGCAGATGGGTTATTATTGGAATGTTTAGGGCCAAAGGAGGCATTGACAGCCATGACTGAGGTTCATGAAGGCATCTGTAGTGTTCATCAGCCTGGTGTGAAGATGAGATGGCTACTTCAAAGACATTCCTACTATTGGCCAACCATTCTTAAAGATTGTATAGAATATGCTAGAGGTTGCCAGGCATGCCAAAAGCATGGCACGATAAGACATGTACCAATAACTGATTTGCATGCGGTTGTGAAGCCTTGGCTATTTAGAGGATGGGCTATGAATATGATTGGAAAAATACATCCACTCTCTTTGAAGCATCATTGTTTCATCTTAGTGGCCACAGATTATTTCAATAAGTGGGTCGAAGCTAAACCATATACGGCTGTAGACCAGATTGAAGTTGGATTCAATAAAGATATGATCCACTGATTTGGCATCCCACAGACCATAACTGTTGATAATGTGACTTTATTTGATGGGAAGATGGTAAAGTCTTTTGTGGCAGAGTTTGGAATTAGCCTTATTAATTCTACCCCCTATTATGCACAAGCAAATGGTCAGGCAGAATCATTCAATAAATCCTTGAAAAAAAGAATACAGAGAGTTGTGGAAGACAATTCCAGGGATTGGCATAACTTACTATTGGATGTATTATGGGCTTATAGGACTTCTCTGAGATCAAGTATAGGAGTTACTCCTTATGCCTTAGTATATGGGCATGATGCAATGTTACCTGTGGAAATTAACATCAAGTCCTTGAAGGTGAGATGCCAGGATCAGTTAGTTCCTGAGCAGTACCATCAAAGTATGTGCTTGGAATTAGAGAATGTGGATGAAGCTAGAATTTTGGCATTAAATAGCATTCTTTTCTAAAAGAAGAAAACAGCCAAAAACTATAATAAGAAAGTCAAGCACATTAGCTTTGATGAAGGTGATTTGGTATGGAAGACAATTCTTCTAATAGGGATTAAAAGCCATAAGTTTGGCAAATGGTCACCTAATTGGGAATGACCATATCAAGTTCATAGAGTCTTGCCTTAGGGAGCATATCATTTGAGATATTTGAATGGATATTTATACCCTAAGAAAATTAATTGCAGGTATTTGAAGCTTTATTATCCAACTGTGTGGGAAACACAAGAAGTATAATAAGTGCTAAACAAAAGAAGCATGAAAACACTCAAATAATAAATAAAGATTTTATTTCATAAGGAGTTGAATACATGCAGCCATAGATTGGCCCAAAGTCAGTACAATGTTTTAGTTGCTCCTTTACAATTGACTCTCTACTCTTAAGAGATGGGAACAACTGAATGGCCGTAGTCATCTCCCGCTTCCGATCAGTCAGTCCTTGGTTGGTGATTTGCAGCTTGGTGGCAATTCAATCCAAAGCCAGGTTGACTGTCGATAACTCTTCTTCTCCAAAAGTTGAGCTTTCTTCTCCAAAAGTTGGGCTCGAAATTGGGAGACAGAGGAATGTTGTTTTTTCAATTCAGACACTTCAACATGTATCTGGGAAACAAATTTCTGGTCTCTTAACAATTTCTCCTCGGCAACTTTGGCAACATGACAGATGTTGATATAAAAGTCAATGGTAGTTGTTGCCTGAGATAAATGACTTAAAATAGCCATGCTGGATTGCTCAATAACCTTGCAGTACTGGAGGAAATCATTCTTGATAATAGGTCTTTGTAAGGCTTTGAAGGGGATCCTCGAGAACAATGTCAGCAACTCCAAACAGCTATCCAAATCCAGTGAGGCGAGAAATCCTACTGGTGGTAGAAGAGCTCTCAAAAATTTCCAAGAGAGAATCAGCCAGAACCAATGGCTCAGTTTCATTGCTAGCTGTTGGAATGGTAGAAGGCATGTCAAAAAGGCTAGCTAGTCTAGCTTCGAAAATGTCCACCTCTTCCGTTGACATGGTTGGTGCAAAAAGGGCTCTAGTAGAAGAAAGAGATGGCTGCATAGGGATATGAGAGAAAGATAAAGTATCCCTAGCAGTTTCCATAGTCCTGGTTACCAGTAGGTCAAGAGAAAAGGGACTAGAGCCAGATAGGGATAGTGGACAAGGAACTGGTGAGCAACCAGTGTCTTCTCTAAGGGAATCAGCTATCACTGGAGATGAAGTAGTAACTGGGATTTCCTCAGGAGGGGAAGAAGCATCAAGGTTTGAAGGGAGACTAAATTGGGCTGAGTTAAAAAATATAAGAAGAAGGTATGGAGTTAAGCCAAATGATAAGGATACAAGAATGCTTTGCCTAAAAAAGGGTATGAAAAGTGTAGAACAGGGAGTGGGAGTCTTGTTTGAATGGGCTCCACATTTCGAGGCATTGCTTCTGATAGTCTTTCAACTTTAGATGAAGCTGAAGAAGCCCTTATTGAAGGAGAATACAGAGTAGTTGTTGCTACAAAAGAAGAAATACGAAGCAATGTTAAGTTTCAGTATCAAGAACTTGAGAAAGGAAATTAGAGACACAAAAGGAAATTACTAGTTTCAGAAGTGGTAGCAATGGTTGGAGAGCTGCGAAGGGTATAATGTTCAGCAGTTTGTTGTTTCCTTGCAGTTTCTCTTTGGAGTTCATTAGCAGCAGCAGCTTCATCCCTAAGCATTTGTTATTGTCTCCTCTTTTCAACCCTCTGGAACACAATGATTTCTCTAGAGTGTTCCGCTTCCACTGCTTTAACAGATGTTTCGTGAATGGGGTCCCCAGTGAAATCAGAGAGAGAGACTGTCATTTTCTTCTTTCTTTTTAATGGTGTTTCTTGCTCTTTTTCTACTTCCTCTTCCTCACGTGAGCCTCAGGTACCTTTTCTTCAAGATCAAGTAAGAGCTTTCTTTTCCTTTGTTGCTTCTGCTTACTCTTAAGGAGATTTAAAGCTTGAGCTCTTTGAGGAGAGTCTCCATGTGAGGTGCCTACGCCACCTGCACCAAAGAAGGAACTATAAGTAAAATGAAAAAGTATCATAAAAAGAACAAAAGAAAAGAAGCAGCAGTGCATATTTTTCTTCGAAGCAGCTCGAGTAACTCTAGGAAGAGGTGAGGCAGCAGAAGCTGACTTTGTAGTAGCAGGGGTAAGAACTCGGGTAGCATCAGCAGTGGAGGAAGTAACAACTCCAGTCCCTTTAGACTTGGTTTGAGGCACGTCTAGTACCATTAATAGATCTTGGGAAGAAATGGCCAAGTGCACCTCCATATTGGCCATCCACCAGTTCTGATACCTTTTCAGTGTATTGCTTTGAGGAATGAAGGGTAGGTACTCAAAATCAATTAGATTTTGGATAAATTTGGAAGTTGCTTCTTCTAATCTGGATCTTGGAACCTTCGAATCTCTGTTGGCAAGGTTTAAATTGGACTGACGGCAGAGAGGGATAGGGACCCCCTGTGAGAGTCCAAATTGCCTAGCAAATTGGACAAGGCAATAGGGCTCAGAGATGCACTTATAAGCTTTGGGGTTCATAGTACCAATGAGTGGTTCCCTTGGGATCAAAATACAAGCCCACATGTTTTTGTGCTGAGGCCTAGAGCAAGACCTATCACTCAAAAAGGTCCTCAACTAGGCTAGGCCAATATTGGTAACTTCGAAGGGGCAGAAGGTGTGAGAAGAAGGGGAAGTTGGGAGTTGGTGAAAGAAAGAAAAGTAGAAGGCAAAGTTGGAAAGATAAAGTGAAACATTGGCTAACTTCATACCATGAGTGGTAGGATTTGGCATTGAAAACTTTAAACATTTTGACTGCAAATCAGTGAAGTATGCAAAAAGCCAAAGTTGGAGTATCCAAAAGGGGCCTCCTTGATTGACATCCATAGGTTTTTCACAAAAAAGGGAAACAAGCTCTATAGACATGACCCAAAACATATGGAGCTAAGGCCATCTTTTTATGCAAAACAAAGGCCTTGGCAAGAGGGGCAAACTCGGGTATGATCCTCTGAGAAGAAGTACAGAAGAGGAATTTGCAAAGCTAATACAATAGAAAAGTAAAGAATTCTCTATCAGTCATAGGGCCTTCTCTTTTGTTCTCAACCTTGACAAATTCACTATAGGATGAGTTCAGAGAGGGAAGAGAAAAAGGGGTTTTGAGGTCAGGGTAGTCTGGACCAATGGGAGTACCAATAGTGGATAATCCTAATAGATGACAGATGTAAGGATAGTAGGAGCCATCATGCCACATCTAAATTGGAAGAAATTGAAAGTAGAATTCCAAAAACAAAGAGCAGCAGGTATTAAAAATGGGTCCTCTAAAATAGTGAAACCTGGACAATTGAAGGGCGTCGAAGACGCAAAGCTCTGAAGATCCTATGTCCTAGCAGGGACGACCCAATCATACCATTCCTCTCATTCTGGCCTTACCGTGGGCCAGTAGCGATGGGGTCGGTTCATCCTCCAGCTTCCCCAATCAAGACTGCTTTCATAAAGGAGGCAATGATCCTCCAGACGTGGATACAGAGTTGGAAGCTCAGTGGGGACCTCCTTAAAAATAGGCCCAAGCACATGTTCTTGTTGTTTATGGTGACGGGGAATGAAGATGCGCCCGTCGATAGCACTTTTCTCACCAGCCATGTATTTCTCACACTCTTCAGCAATGATCCTTTTTAGGGCTACAGATGGACTCACACACTCCACGACTGGGATTTTCAAGGAGGAAGAAGCCATTGACAGGAGTTTTTCAGACGACGAAGTTGAGAAAGAGGGTAAGGGAAATAAGAAGTCAATAGAGATGAAGGGTTTGTGTGTTAGGCGAACAAGTGAATTAGAAGCACGAAATAAAAGGGTTTTTAAACCTTTCTGTCTGAAAAGTACCCAATCGTTTTAAATGGGTAGAATTCATAAAGAAGTATTGAAGGTACGGATGCGAAAAGTTTCTCTCAATGTTGATAATTTGGGAGGGAAACATATCTCAAATACTAATATTGGCTTCGAAATCAAGTATTTGGCTTCAAAGCCAAGCTTTGGCTCCAAAATCAGGTGACAAACATTCAGCTAGAGCTTCAAAAGCAGGAAGTTGAGCTCGAAGCACATTTCACACATAAGAGTACAAGAGTGCTCAGGTATTTGTTTACTTCAAGAGGATTAAAGACCTGCTTTTAGGTTTCTTGTTGAAAGTAAAATCCTTCGAAGTAAAATTTGAAATACTGTGCAATTAGAATTTGTTTGTTCTAGACTTCGAAGTGACATAAAACTAATATTTGGTTAAGCAATGAAGAACACAGAGGGAATCACTTTTTTAGAATAAAATAGTGCAATCCTTAAAGGAAGTTTCCATACTTCAGAAAATGTAGACTGTTTGTTCGAAGCAAAAATAGTTCATTCGAAACTGTTGATTGTGTTAACCATATGATTGGGAAAAAAAGACCTAAGGCAAAGGTTGTCGATTACACTCCATATGTTGGGGAAGTTCGAATTAGGTCTCTAGTATTCCATTGGATATGTTTAAATCAGGTTTCGAAAGACAAAATTGATGAATTCGAAGCTCTGATTTTGTTTGTTTTGGATAAATAAAATGAAATCAAACCATGCCGAATAAAGAAAGGAAAGCCTAGCTTTATTAAGATGAAAGTCATTACATCAGAAAGCCTTTTTGGCTACATATTCAATTTCCTAAAAATAAGGAATAGAGAAAATGACAAGGTCATGGAATTTGTTCCAACTGTGGTCAATGAATTTTTGTTCCTTTTTTATTCTATCTTCTATCTTCTCCAAGCTAAGTTGCTGAAGCTGATATGCTCTTATTTGATAAAAAAGTTGTACGGCTTTTATTTTGAACTCTATTTCCTTCAATCCTTGTTCTATCTCATCCATATCCAAGTCATCCCAGTATGCAGAGTCTTTATTCTTAAAATCATTATATTCATCGATAAGGTTCTCTGCTTCATACTGGGTGTGAATTCGACAGGCTGAGATTTTGTCCAAAGATTGAGTAGTAGCCAAAGAAGTTTGGTGCCAATGAAGAAGCAGTGGGAGTTGATCCAAAAACATCTAAAACTCTGCTTGGGCAATGGGGTTGAGGACATGACCTCAGGTCATAACGTCACAAGCCCATCGAAAGTTCTTGAGAGGAACATCACCCTCAAGAACATTGAAGGGCAAGTGAGAAAAGGCCGCAAGCAGAAGCTGAGCTTGATATCGCTCAAAGATAGTGGGGGGAGCTAGAGGTTCATAGGAAGGAAGAAACGGATTCTCAAAGAGTGTAAGTCTCGGTTCTACCATCCAGTGAGGGTTTTGTGGAAGAGGAGGTGCAAGAGGATCCATCTCAAAAGAAGAAGGGAACTGGGGGTTGATTACGCAATCAAGCCAGTCAGAAGAGCAAAAATTTGCCCTCTGGGCTAAGAATGACGGGCTGTACACTTGTGCTTCCTTTGGACGACGAGTGGCTTGCACTATCTTCGTAGGCATGGAGGATGTGTACCATGCTATAAGTAAGTTGTCTTCCAAACTACGTCGGCGAACGATAGATATATATGGGTAAACCAGTGAGCTCCGAGCGAAAGGAGGGAAAGATAGAGGATCAGTGAATTCGACGAAGTAATGATCAACTCGCTCTCTCAGCTTGGATTTCTCAAGTTCTAGCCAGCTTCCCCAGCCAGAAGCCTTAGAAGAAGAAGAAGAAGCTTAGCCTCATCCCACGTAGAAGGTTTGGGGTTAGAAGAAGAGCTTCGAATGTCCATGTTTGCAAAGTTTTAGGCTAAAGAATTATGAACAATAGGTTCGTAATCCAAAGGTCGATAGTTTGCAAAAGCTTCCATGACTTGAATATATGGAGATGGATAGGTGTGGCTAATAAATGCATTAAAATTCTTTCGAGGGCGAATTTCATTATCTAACAACTCCTCGTATACTCGATCTATGTCAAAGAAAGCTTGTTTGACCATGCGAGTTGTATCAGTCTTTTCGAATGCTCAGATAGTGGGAAATGTTCAAGAATTTAATGCAGTCAGTTGCAGTTCTAAGAAGATGTAAAACCCATGCACGTCCTAGGACGTGGGTGAAGTGTTTTGATCCACTAATATCACCAACTATTGGGTATATTAGTGCGGGGGGTGTAGACATCCCATTTTTGACCGTCCTCAAGACTTGGACGTCATCGTTTAAACACTCGATGATCATCCATGCTCGTGTTCGTTTTGAGTTCCTGAAGGTCTCGGCTGTGCGCCTTGCCTTGGAGCCTCTCAACTTGTCTGTTTTGTGCTTGGTTGTGGACCAAGAGCTTGTGGCTTTGTTTCTGAGGGAAGGGGGTGGTCTACTGGCCAGCCCTACAACCTATTAGCCAGGCCCTGTGTCCATCGGTCGTGCCTTCCTTCCATTGGCCATCAGTGGTGGCCGGTCGGCACCTTTAATGGCCGATTGGGCATAATTTTTGGCCGAGGCCTTTTCTTTGCTTCTGCAGATGTTGTGGGTGCCAACTGTGCCAACTGATGAGCACAGATTGCATCCTCCATACACGTGTATGGAGGGATTGCACGAAGCTTCTAGCTTGTCCAACAAGCTTGAAACGTGGATTTCTATATAAGGGGAGGCTCCCCTTCCCTTTCAGAGGTTCAGAAAAATTGCTTAGGGCTATATATATCCCTCTCTCTCTATATTTGTGTTGTTTGTGCCTTAAAGTGGTTTTTCTTCACCCTTTTGCACTAAAGCACCTAGTGAAATACTATAGACACCCCATTTTTGACCGACCTTAAGACTCAGACGTCATCGATTGAGCGCTTGGTGATTGTGCATGTTGTGCTCGTTCTCAGGTTTCAGAGTTTTCGGCTAAGTGCCTTACCTCCGGGCCTCTAAACTCTTTGTGCTTTGGCTCGGTTTGTAGACCAAGCCTTGTTTCTCTTCCCTAGAGGGATAGAGTGGTCTGTAGACCACCTCTTCGTGGTCGTAGACCACTTTTCTTGCTTGGAGACTAGTTTTCGGTTTTCGGAGTCTTCGGCCGCGCGCCTTGTCTCGGGACCGCTTAACGTTCTCCGTTTGGCTTGGTTTTTGAACCATGCCTTGTTGCCTCTGCCCAGAGGGACACTGTGGTCCGGGAGACCACTTTTGTGGTCGTAGACCACTTTTGGTGCTCGTAGACTAGTTTTTGAGGCTTCCGGCTGCGCGCTTTGCCTCCCGAACTTTCATCTTGCATCTTTTTTGGTTTGTTTTTGGTACAAACCTTGTTTTCCTTGATTGGAAGGTAGTACAAGGGTGGGAGACCAGTTCTTCCCCTTGGAGACCACTTTCCTTCCTGCCAGCCAGTTTTCTGGTTTGACAACTAGTTTTCTTGGTCTTTGCACCACCTTTTCTGGTCGGCCATCACACCACTAGCTTGTTTTCAGTGTGCAGACCACCTCCCACCATGGCCGACTAGTTTTTGTTTTGGGAGACCACTTGTGGTGGTCGGCCGACCACTATATGTAGCTGGCCGACCACTTCAAGTGGTCGGCTGCTTTCCATCACCTTTTTGGAGATATTTTCTTGCCAGCTGTGCCAGCTGGAAGGCACAGAAGCCATCCTCCATACACGTGTATGGAGGGATGGCTTTAAGCCCTTAGCTTCCTTAAGAAGCTTGACCTTTATTTTTCTATATAAGGGAGCCTCCTCCCTCATGCCTTAGGTTCAGAAATTTGTGGCTGGTGCTATAGATACACACTTGTCTCTATATTTCCTTGTTTGCTCTTGTTTTGTGCCTTAAAGTGCTTATTCTTCAACTATTGCACACAAACACACACTAAAACACCATCCTTTTGTTACCGAGGCTCTTTGAGGTTGGTTTTGGAGTTTTTGGATTGGTTTGAGCTCAAAGAAGTTGCTGGAGTTGCAGCTTTAAATGTGTTATTCAAGGGTGAGCTTCTAACCCTTAAAACCTTGTTTTGGTTTAAGCTTTTGAACCTACTTGAATGCTATTTTTGGCTTGACTTTCTACTAAAAAAAGTTCTGATTTTTAGTCCTTAGTATGTTTGTTTAAGGTCACTTTTGCATTGGGGGTGGTCCACCCCCTCTTAGGCCTTGTTTGGGCTTTGTTCTTGTGCCATCTTTTGAGCTATTGGGACCACCTTGTTTTGGCCTTCTCACCACTGAAACTCAGAGGAATTTTAGTGGTGGAAATGGTGTTCTGTGGTCCCAAATAGGAGAGGGTCATCCCCTCTCCTTGCGTTCTTAAATACTTGCTTCATGCGCCTCATGTTTGAGCATGTTTGTTAAGCTTATGTTGGCTCCATATTAGCATGTATTTGGGGTTATTTTGACATGGCATACTACTATTTTTACTTGGTTTTGTCATTCCTTGCATGCCTTATACACTTGTAGTATAAATCTTGCAAACTAGCTTTGTATGCCTCATGAAGTAGCATGTCATTCTAGCTTGTTTTGAGTCCATCTCAGCATGTTCTTGGTGTTGTTTTACCATGTCATACATTTGTTAAGGTTTGGTTTGATAGCCCCATGCATGTTCCATGCACTTGTAGTGCAATTCCATGAACTAGCCTAATGTGTATCATGCTTTAACATGTCATTCTAGCATGCTTTTAGCTTAACTCTAAGAAGCTTTTGTCCATGTTTTAGCATGCTTAAGCTCTGTTTTTTGTTGTTTTGGTCATGCTTGCCATGCTTTGTATAGCTATAGTGCATCCTAGCTTGTTAGCTTTGTGTATCAAGTCCACTAGCATGCATTGCTTGGGCTCTTTGAATGATTTGGCATCATTTGTTATGTGATTTCAGTCTATGTAGTGTTTCCATGCACTTGCATTTGTCACTCATTCAATGCGTTGGAGGGTTAGTCCTTTATGCCTTAACATGAGTCATTGTGTATGCCTTCATGCCTAAGCTTGCGAGCTATCATTTCAGTGTGTTTTTGGGGTTATTTTGCCATAATATGACTCTAATTTTTGTTGGCGGAGCCATCTCATGCTTGGTCTTGGTAGGTGTAGTACAATCCACCTTATTTGCCTTGCATACTTCATGCCTTATGCCCTTCATGCTAGCTTATTTTGGCTTCCTTCCATACATGTTTTAGACTCATTTCGACATGTTCTAGGACTGTTTTGGGTTGCCTTGGCCATATGGTTCATGTTTTGTATAGCTATAGCACAAATGCCTATGCTAGCTTCAAGCTTTGGGTACCATAACATGCTTAATTTGCATCATGTACATGATTTGGCATCATTTATCATAACATTTCAGAGCATATAGCATTGCCATGTTCTCACTTCATTCACTCTTTAAGTGCCTTTGAGTGTTATGCATTGTTGCCTTGTTTGTGGCCTAGCTTGTATGCTTGCTTTCTTAGACCTTTGAGCTCCTATCTTGGCATGTTTTGGTCATTGTTTTGACCTACTTGAGCTCTGTTTGTGGCTGGCTCATAATTTTGTGTCATGCATTGCATGCCTCCTTTGTAGTCCTCTTTGCTAGCTTTAATGCTTAAGGACCCTTGCATGCTTTACTGGTATTGTTTGAGTGATTTGGCATCATTTCATACCTTATTTCAGAGCTTAGAGTGTTGTTACACTCCCATGTTTATCACTCCTTGAGCACTCTTGAGAGTTGTGCTCTTAGGCCTAGTTGATAGGCCAATGCATGTGCATGATTGCCTTGCCCTTTTGTGCCTTAGTTTCATCATTATGGCCACTGATTTGGGCATGACTGAGGTCTGCCCCTTTTTGGTTTAAGTCCATTGAGCATGTTTGCTTTCATGATTATTTGCATGCTTACATTGCATCATGTTGTTACATGCATTAGCTTTGTTAAGTTGATCATGTCACATTGCATTGAGTATGCCATGTTGTTACATTGCATTGTGTAAGCTATGTTATTCTTTGCATTATGTATGCCATGTAGTTGCATTGTGTTTTGCATGCCTTGCATTGTGTTTGGATTAGGTGTTAGTCCAAACACGAGGAACAATGGACGTTTCATACTTGAAGTGATGAAATGTGCCTCAATTCTCAGTCGCCGACGCTCTTGATCATACATGATAGAGTTCTAGGCTTTATGTGTAATTTGTGCATTCATTTCAATATTGAATTGTGCAATTTGGCTTCTCGGCCATCATGCATCGAGATGCGTGATTGGTGGCCCGAGGTCGAGAACCGCACTCCCTTGAGCTTATGAAATGATAGGGAGGGTGGTTGTGTACACATACCTTGCAAATATATTGCCATGCCCTTTCTTGCTCTCTGTTGCAGAAAACTGGAGTCTGGCAGCAACAACTGGTCAACCAGCCAGAAAAACTAGCTGGCCGACCACTTTTTCTGGTCTACAACAAAGAAAAGTGGTCGGCAGGTGGTCTCCCACACCAATAAGCGGTCGGCCATGCTCCCACAGGTTCCCAAGGTGAGTTGGAAGCTTTCTGGAGCTTGGTGCAAGGTTCTGAGAACAATTGCAAATAGAGGCAAGTTGGGGCATCGCGACGGATTTCCGATCGAGGTGACCGGGCATGCATGCACTCTTCTCCCTCTGAGGACCTTGCTTTACTATTTTACTTAGCTAATTTGCTTAGCTAGTTTATGCTTTGGTCTATACTTAATTAGTTAATGCGCTTAACTATTCAATTTGTGTTGTAATAGCTTAAATTAGTTAGCTTGTTAGTTAATTAGTTTTGTGATGTAATAATTAGCTTAGATTAGCTAGTTAGCCTCTTATTCGGACCCTCCGTCGAGAGGGCCAATTGTTGTAATAAGCATGATGCATGTCTTCCAACCCCCATTTCTTTCTCCCTTTTACTTAACCGCTTACGATGGTTAGTTTTAGGGCATATTTCAATTAGCATACCTTATGCTCGCATGCGTGCATCTATTCATCTGTATTACATGCACCAGGCTCGGCGCATCATACTAACTGCATTGTATTTCAATACATTTACTTGAATACGTGTTCAACAGCATGTTATCAAGTTGCATTCACATGACATTCTAGATAGCCGAGCCTATCTTAGTTGCATTTTTGCATGTGTTGCATTAGCCATCTTAACATGAACTAGGATCATGCATAATTTCTAACTAGTTCTCTATTTTGGCTCGAAGTACACTATGAGTGTTTACGTTTTAGCATACTGCATGAGATGTGTATGTTGCCATGTTAGTATGCTTGCCATGAGGCTAACTGCTTAAGTGATTACCTGCTTGAATGCCTGTGGGTGAAGGTTGGATTGCTTGAATTGGAACAATTCATTGAAATCTGCGATTTAGCCTACTTGCGAGTAGCAACTTTAAACTATTTTCAAACAAACGAACATGCAATGTTTTGTTCCAACTTAGGCGATCTAGTCTATACTTGTATGCTGTGCGCATTACATAGTAATTCTAGGTTAATAACCGGAATAAGAACACATGTGTTTTCAAAAACAACATATCATGTTAGTAAAGACAGATCTTTGATCGGGCGAGCGGGGGTGCTCATTGCATGACCTTCCCCTCTGGTACCCAAGTTTCCGAGCCGAGGTAACTTTGGTGATGACGGACACGTGGCCTTAGGCACGAGTTAGGGTTTCCTAAATTTTCCAAAATAAAATATTTAGATGGCGACTTTGTATCTGGCAAAGCAGTCCATGTTTGGCACTTCTTTATAAATATCAGTTTCCCAAAACGATTGGCCGGATTTGGACTCTTTGGTGATTTATCGGTCTTGCATTGCACTTTGCGAGATTAGATTCAGAACTGTGACATTGAGTCCGAACTGTAGTAGCTAAAGAACAAAACAAATTCGCGCCCTCACGCGCGAAGCTCGGGAGTTCTCGGGGCAGTCTACAGTTTCTGGTGACTCTGCTGGGGATTTAAAGAACTTGACTCGAACTCATGATATCTTGTTTTGTTCACACTTATGTGTCTTTTTGCATTGCATTTGCATTGGTGCGCCTAAGAGACTATGTTCGCCGTCTGCTATTCCTAAACGGTTTGCCTAAGGCTGCGTGCCATAAGGTTGATTGGTTACGGGCTCTGCCACGATGGGAACACAAACCCCGGTTGTTACTGGGGCACCCTTTTGACCATTCGACCTAGTGCATATCTGAATCTATAGTGACTATTCCAAGTTGGGATAGGTTGCTTACTCGATCATAGGTTGTTTGAAATCGCTGCGTGCATAGTGAAACCCTAGCTCCTGACAAAATAGGACAGGGAAACCCTATCCCAACATAGGGGTGTATTGTCTCTCACTTGCTTGTTATGTACTGTTAGAGTGTGTCTCTACAAGTTGCATGTATCAATTTGTAAGTTTGGGTATCAGGCCTGCGGGCATCAGTATGTGAAGAATCAGTTTTACCTGAGGGTATCAGTTTACAGGCAGACTTTTGGGCAGAGTTCAGTAGAGAGTACGGTCATTCAACTATGCTCAAATCTGTTTTGGTAAAATTAGGCCGAGATGTTGTCTGTTTTTTCTTTTGCTAGGTGGTCTTGGAACCGTAGCTTCAGAAGGCTCCAAATATCCCCCGGTACATTGGATTTGTGCTGATAAACTTTGTCAGGTTAGAGATTCAGTTCAGAGCAGCCAGTGTTTTCCTTCGCTGAGGCAAGGCAGAGAAAGGCCAGTCAAGGCTCACCGGTTCATCTGATCCGTCAGTCACTAGTCACATCACCTCTGTTCAATTCAGCAGACTCATGATGACGCAAAGTTCAGAAGAAATTGTGGTCATGGCGACGACTTTAAACCAGGAAATCACCATGTAGGGTGAGACCAATACTGAAATGCAATGCCCGTCTGGGGCACCTACCACACATCTAGTCTTAGAACCCCAATCATTTCAAACCCGCGAGCCCACTACTTTTGAGCTGATGAGAATGATCGGCGATCTTCAGAGAACTGTGGCTGATCTAGCCTTTGGACTATCGGCTCCACCATCGACCACATCACATGCCGTAAATTTCACGTCAGAAGACTCCCCACTCCTGGGATGAATTGTAATCGAAATTGGCCAACCTGAAGCCACTCCAAGTTTGGACAATGACATGTCGACAACAACCGGACTTCGAACTGATGTAGCAACCCAAACCTTCGACCAAGCTGAGGCGAGTGGAAAGAACAAGGTAGGGGCAGATATTGATCCCTATCAACACCTTCTGTGGGTTGTTGAGGCTTTGAAAGCTGAACGACTGAACAAACAGCAAGTGCTCGCAGTTGTTGCAAAAACTATGGATGACACTTTCGCCACTGAGAATGAGAGCAGTTCAAAGCAAGGGGAGAACCGGGAGAAAGGCCGTCGTACCAAAAATGATCCTTTGAGCTCTAATCCTGCACTCAGAAGAAATCAGCAAACCAAGCCAGCACCTGCCGATCCCTTTGCTAGTGCACCCAGCAAAAATCCACAAACCTCGAAGTATCTACCTCGAGGTCGTAGGGTCTCCATGCCCTCTATATGCCTTTGTCCAAGGCTCTTCAAATCCTTGTTGAAAAAGGCCATCTCAAACCCCTCGAGTCTCGACCTCTCCCTGGTCGTCTTCCACTCGGTCACGATACTACCCAGTACCGTGCCTACCATCAACAAACTGGTCATAGCACCGACAATTGCTTTCGTCTTCGCCACGAAGTACAGGATTTGTTTGACAACGAGGTCATCATCCCACCAAGCTCAGCAAAGTCTATCGTCACTGGATCAGTGAACTTGGGGGATAATGTGATGTGATCATAGGGGATGAGCTACCTGCGGGTGACGCTCCGTTTACTCAAGATGTGGCGTATGGCACGCACTGTTTTGAGCATTTTGCGAATGCTAGTTTTTGTGCTTTCTGACTTGGGTATTGAGTCAGTTTTGTTGTTTTGTATTGAGTCAGTCTTTTCTTACTGAGTCAGTCGGGTCTGTCTTGTTGTATCGAGTCAGTCCTGTTTTGTTAGAGTTAGGTGATTTCGAGGGTGTTTCCTCGGACATCACTTGCTTGTTTTGTGTTTGTCTTTTCGCTTTCTTTTGAGTCTGTTTCTGCCTTGGAGCCAGTTGTGCCAACAGATTTGGGTGAAACAGCAGTAATTTTCATACTCTTGTGTTTACTTCTGCCTTGTGCCAGTTGTGCCAGAAGTTTTGAATGAGATGGCAGTATTTGACCAAAACTGTGTCTTTTCTGTGCCTTGAAGTCATTGCATTGACCTAAGTTTTTCAAAACTTTTTGAACATTGTGATGAAAACAAAGAGGAAGGAATTCCTCGGGTTTTGCAAAATTTGATCAACTGAGAGAAAGAAAGGCATGCTAAGCCCTTAATGAATGAAATCATGTTTGTTAATGTGAGCACTGAGAAGGACCCTGGCTTGATCCAGAGTGGTTCCACGTTGTCTTCAGCGTGAGCGATTAGTCGCTTTCTTAAAAGATTTCAAAAAATGTTTTACGCTGTCCTGCAAAGACCTGTGTGGAATCGCTCTTGAGATTGTGCAGCTTAGGATCGCTCTCAGCCTTGTGACTCGACCCCTTTTTGCTTTCATACCTTGAACTTGGATTCAGAATGTTCAACGGTCAACCACAATGTGAGGCCAGTGTGGCCAGATTTGAAGCAGCCCTCGAACTAGGGGAAAAAATGTCAGATGTGCTCAAAGAGTAAAAAATTGGGATGTTTCTCAAGCTAACGAAGATCGGCAAGAATGCCAAATCCCAGAAGAAAGTATTGCTGAAAGACAACTGAGTTCCTATCCGCAACACTAGGGGCAACTTCAGCCCCCATTGGATGGACTTCTACGTCATCAACAAACAGCAGCCATTCTCCTGGATTCAGATGGCTTCGAGATCTCAAACCATTCAACATGGACTTGCTACACTTTTACCCTTGAGAGGCTCGCTTTGTCGAAAACCCGGAAGGGCGACCCAGGCAAAAGTTAGAGCAGGAAAAAGAAGAAAAAGAACAAAAAAAAATGCAAATAATGAAAAATGAAAGAAGAAAAGAATGAAAAGAAAAAGAGAAGAAATGAAAAGAAAAGAAAAAAAGAGCTCGCAAGGTTGAAAACCCGGAAGGGCGGCCTTGGCAAAAGTTAGAGCGCAAAAGGAGAGGTTAATACCCGAGTGTACCTTAACCCCGGAACTACGTCAGGCTTGATTCCCATCTTTGGGATACGTAGGCAACTTCATTCTGAAGTTTAGCTGTAAACACTTCAAATTCAACTGTCCTGTCCATGAGATTGAACGGGTCATCTTTGTCATTTATGTATCCAAGAGTTCGGTTGTGATCTTCACTATGAGAACTGGTTACAGTGTGCTGCGGTGCTATTCGAACAATGGGCAACTTTCCGTTATCGTACAGTGTGCTGCGGTGCTATTCAAACAAGGGACAACTTTCCATTGCCATGCAGTGCCATTTAGACAAGGGGCAATTGTCCATTGTTTTGGATCTGAGGTTGTGCATCTCAAGAGTAAATTATGTGTTGGTCGAGCAGTGGCCATTTGTAAAAATAGTTTTTGAGAATTTTTACTGAGGTTGGCTAATTCTCTAAAAAAATTATTCCATTTTTCCAAAGCTAGACCATTTTTTGGACCCAAAAAAGGAAAATTTTCAGTGCTCATAGCCTAACTTGCATGGTTTCAAATCAAAAAGTTGAACAACTATGTTAATCTAACTCTCATATTGGTCAAAATTGTTTTAGTAGAAAGCCAAAACAAAAAATGGTCAAAATGATGAACTAGGGGCATGGTTGAGTCAGGTGTTCTGTCTTTTCCCCATTGTCAACATACTTGCCAGAAAGGGCACTCTACTTGCCAGAAAGGGCACTCTACCTGCCAGAAAAGGGCACAACTGAAGCTAACAACAAAGGGCTGAAAGCTTTCTCATCCTCCGAGCAGCGAGGTATCAAGTCAAGTGCGAAGCACGAACTAGAAAGGGAGCAGGATATTCCACTCCCTTATTCGAAAAGGTTTAGTCACATCCCAACTGACCAAGGGCGTCATCAACCGATGTCAGTTGCAGATTTGCTACACACCTAATTGTAGTGCAACCCCTCTGTGGAAAAGTTCACTGCTGTGAGCAGAAGAAGAAGAATCTAGCGGAATGCTAGGGATAAGAGCCCGCAACTTCCTGTTTATCCATCAACCACCCAAGGGAGGGATTAAAAAAAAAAAAAAAGAGAAAAAGAAGAGAGATTGAAGAATAGAGAGATGTGCGTTGAGAAAAAAAGTAAGGGAAGGGCTTTTTTAGAAAAACAGAGCCTGAGGGCCGGGTGATGTGAGAATCACAAATAAGAAAGGGTGGGAAATAATACCTAGAGAAATAGGCTCCCTGTGCACATCTGAGTGTCGTGTCTTTTGTTTTGTCTCGATTCTTGTTTTGAGTCGTTTCGAGTGTTTCTCGATGTGTTTAGGTTGTTTACCTTTTGTTTTTCTTTGTTGAGTCATAGCGCGTTGTGTTCAGTCATAGGCTCAATACCCGGTTAAGAACTTATTTCTTAATTTCAAAATGAATCGTTTTGTGCTCAGCAGTGCTATGCCATTCTCCACATTTGTGCAAAACAGGATTTGTTCTTTCATAAAAACAGCAGGGTTCAACCCAGGTCATGTGAGAACAGTAAAACCAGGGCCTATTTGAAGCTATATAGGTTCCAGGCTGCAAAGCAAAAGAAAAGAGAGAAAGTTTGGAGTATCTGTTTTTGTTTCAACTTCTGCAAGTCCCGTCACTACATCTAGTATGTTCAGAATGAGCAGTGTGTTGTATGAGCTGTGTGCCGAATAAACCGAGTACTATGTTCAAAATGAGCTGTGTGTTCAGAGTGAGCAGTGTGCTGTATGAGTTGTGTGCCGAATAAACCGAGTACTATGTTCAGAATGAGCTGTGTGTTCAGAGTGAGCAGTGTGCTGTATGAGCTGTGTGCCAAATAAACTGAGTACTGTGTTTTGAGCTGTGTGTTCAAAATGAGCAGTGTGCTGTACGAGCTGTGTGTTCAAAGTGAACAGAATATTGTGTCAACTGTTTCAATGCCAGAATGGCGATTAGAAGTGCTCTCTCTGAGTATTGTTCCACACCAGGGGCATCTTGGCTGTGTTTGCGATGAGTTCCTAGGAGACCAACTGCGACGGTGGAAACTAGAGTTCGAATGGTTGTTGCCTAGAACACAAAGGTTTGGAATTTCCGAGACTAAAGTCTGGTTTAAATATCCAGGGGTATATCCCCGGCTTGAAATCTGTATGGAAGCCCCATAGGTTGAGGTAGTGGGTATGCGCCTCGATTCTGGATACTGAGCCAACCTAGTTTGTCACCACGTTGGAGAGTAAGGAAAGTTATGAATATGATCAGGAAAGAAAGCAGCTGTGGTTTCTATATGCAGGTGTTGTACTTGTCAGCATTTCAGAACCTTTGAACTGTGAGTTGAAGGTAAGTGTTCGAAGAACATAAGGGGAGATCCCCATCAGAGTAGAGCGGTTCACCGCCACTCAACCCCTTTTTTATGAGGTGCTTTCTAAAGTACCGCTTTGTTTGTTTCTTGCATTCCCTAAACATCATGCACTACATTGCTTGTAACTTGTTGTAACATGTATCGTATCATCGTACTTATTGCATTTATTTGCATCTTATGTTATCTTCTATCTTTTATCCTTTTGCGCTGAGCAGCGTTTAGGATCGTTGTCCTCCGGGGCTTTCTCAGGTTGCGTTGTGCACGCACCTGGTGTAGACACCCCATTTTTGACCGTCCTCAAGACTTGGATGTCACCGTTTGAACACCCGGTGATCATCCATGTTTGTGTTTGTTTGGAGTTCCCGGGGGTCTCGGCTACGCGCCTTGCCTCAGGATCTCCGAACTCGACTGTTTTGTGTCTGGTTTTGCACCAAACACTTGTGTTTTGCACCAAACACTTGTGTTTTGCCTTGGAAGGGCAGGGAATGGCTTGTTGGCCATCCCCACACCGCACCGGCCCTTCCCTACCATCACCGGCCGCATATGTGTATCGCCGGCACTGTTTCGTTAAAATATTTGGCCGATTGGCACTATATGTTGCCGACCGGCACATGTTTGTGCCGATGATTTCTTTGGCTGGCCGGCGTGCACCCTTTGCACCCCTGAGGCATGGTGCATGCCAGCTGTGCCAGCTGGAATGCACCATCACTCATCCCCGTGCACAGGAGTGACCACTTTGCACCTTTGCACCCCTAAACCTTCTAGAAGGTTGATCCTTTTGGCCAAGCTTCTTGGAGAAGCTTGGCCAGCTGTCTTAGCTTCTCCAAGAAGCCAAGACCCCTTTGCACCTTTTGCCCCTTTTCCTTCGCTTAGCCATTAAGTCATTTGGCTTGGTCTTGGCCTATATAAACACCACCTATCTCCCTTTGAGAGAGGTTGGCCATTTTTGATCAAAAACCAGAGCTTCTATATCTATATATCTGCCATATATCTCTCTCTCTCTACATTTTCCCTCTCTCTCCTCTTGTGTGTGTGTTTTTAGGCCTAAAAGTGTGGTTTTACCTTACTTTTGCACCAATACACACACCATTACACCCTAGTTCGAGATTGAGGGACTTGGAGGGTCATTTGTTGAGTTTTTGGACTGGTTTTGATCAATAGAGGAGGGCTGCACCACCTATTCTTCAAGTGTTCTTCAAGGGTGAGCACTTTACTTTAGATTCCCCTTTTTTGCAACAAGTTTTTACCTATCTTGCTTTGTGTTTTGAGCTTTGTGTATAACTAAAAAAAGTCTTAGATTTTCTTGCTTTTGAACTTTCATTAAGGTCATTTTGTGGTTTGAGTGCAAACTCACCCTTTTAGGCCTTATTTTGGCCTATTTGGTGTCTTTACTTTGAGCCTTATTTGCCTTGTTGTTTTGGGTCCTTTCACCACTGAAAACCAGTGGGTTTTTAGTGGTAAATAGGGTGGTTTGAAGTCTTGTATAGGGGAGGGACACCCCTCTCCCCTTTGTCCCTCTTTTGCCTTTGTCTTTGGCTTAAAAGGGAACATGTATGCTTGCTTGTTTTTGGCACCATTTCAGAGCTTTTTTTGGGTGTTTTGGATCATATTTCATCTCTGTCCAAAAGTGATTTTGTGGTCCTTAGCATGCTTTTTATACTTGCTTTGTAATCCTCCATTTTTCCTAGAAATATGTCATATGTTTAGCCTTGCATATCTTCATGTTTAGGCTTAGCTTATTGAAGTCTTTGGTCATGATTTGACATGTTTAAGGGCTGTGAGCCACTGATTTTGCCATGTTTGGTGTGCTTGATGTGGTTGCTTAGTGTTTTGGCTTGTAAACCTTAAGCATATTAGCCTCTAACATGCTTAGCTTGGACCATCCTCATGATTTGGCATCATTTAGGACCATATTTCAGTCCATAAATCATGTTTGTATGTTTGCATACGTAACCTATTTCATGCTTTAAGGATGTGCTCCTTTATGCCTAGGAATATGCCTTATGCATGCTTGTATGTTTAGGATATTTTGGGGCAGCCGTATCAAGATGTGTGTGTGTATTTTTGCATGCTAAGGATCTGTTTTTGGTGGCCTAAAACATGCTATGAATGGTCGCGTTGGTGGTAGTGAAAAGCCCCTTGTTTATGCCTTGGTTTTAGGCCCATTTGTTTGCATGCTTGCATGAGTATTGGTCTACCATTTTGGGCACATTTTGCCACTGTTTTGGGGGGGGGGGGGATTTGAGGTCTACCCCATTGTGGTTAAGTCCACCATTGCACATTTATTTAATGCTTGTTGCATGTTTGGTCAACATGGTCTTGACACACGCTAATACTATTGCCTTAAGTATCCATGGTTGTGTCATATTTACCTCCCACATGATTACCATTATAGACTTAACATGATGTTGCATAGCATTTGGTATGCCTTGCATTTTAGCATCATGTTGTATTGTTGAGCCATGTTTGCATAATATGCATTGCATTACTTGCTTTGGGGTGTCAAACCAAGTGTGAGAAATGAGGGGTGTTTGTACTTCAAGTGACAAAACACATCTTACTCCTCATGTCACTAAGGCCCGTGATCTTGACATGATGGGGTCTTAGTTCCCATTTTGTGTGTTGCATGCATTCCCATTGAAATGCAATCTTGGTTCCTTAGGCTATCATGCACCAAGATGCATAATTGATGGCCCAAAAACCAAGGGTCATGCTCCCTTGAGTCCCATGCATGATAGGAAGCATTGGCCATGCTTACATATGCTCAAAATCCCATATCATGCACCGTCTGTCTGCTGTTGCTGTCAAAACTGTCTTCTGCAGGAATTTTATGCCGACCGGCAGTAGAGAGTGCCGACCGGCACTATATGGATGGCCGATAACCTCCTAAACAACCGATGGAAAGTTTAGCTGGCCGGTGGGCACTTCTTCCAGCCGGTGGTGTACAGCAGTATGCAAGGAAGGTATTCTGCGATTTTGGAAATTTTTGGAGAGACAGGGCAGTAAAAACAGAAGCAACAGTGGCATGATACGGGTTTTCCGGGCAAGATGGATCGAGCATGCATCATTCGCGCATCCCGAGGCAGGGCTGAGGCCCCTTTCTTTTTTTACATTGAATTTAATTTAAATTAGACTTTTTCTGTAATAATTTATTATGTATTTGGACTGTATTATTTTGGGACTGTATATTCTTTTGGTCTCTCCGTGTGAGAGCAAATCTGTAATAAGTGTGTGTGAGTGGCGTGTATGTCTTCCAACCCCCATTTCTTTCTTCCCTTTTATTTACTTGCTTACGATGGTTAGTTTTGGGCATATTTAAATTAGCATACCTTGTGCAATGCATGCGTGCATCCATGCATTTGTTGACATGCATCGGGCTCAGTACATCATACAAACTGCATTGTTTTTTGATTTCCAAATTGAATACATGCTATTTGTAGCATTCCATATGCCATGTTTAGGATAGCCGAGCCTGTCTAGATTACATCCTTTGCATGTGTTGCATTAGCCACTTAACATGAACTAGGATCATGCATATGATTACTAACTAGTTTCTGTTTTGGCTTGGAGTACTAGGTGAGCTTTTGTGCTTTAGCATATCGCATGCGTGTGAATGTTGCCATAACAGCATGATTACCATGAGGCTAAGTGCTTATATGAGATAAACTGTTTGAATGCCTGTGGGTGGAGGTTGGATTGTTTGAGTTGGGAAAACTCATTGAAATCCGTGTTTTAGCCTACTTGCGAGTAGCAATTTCCAAAGCACTTTTCAAAACAAACGGATATGCAATGCTTGTTTCCAAATTAGGCAATCTAGTCTATACTTGTTTGCTGCGCGCATAACATAGTAATTCTAAGTTAATAATCGGAATAAGAACACATAGCGTTTTCAAAATCGGGTATCATGGTTAGTAGAGGCCGGTCTTCGGACCGGGCGAGCGGGGGTGCTCACGAAGTGACCTTCCCCAATCGTACCCAAGTTCCCGAGCCGAGGCAACTTTGGTGATGACGGACACGTGGCCTTTGGCACCGAGTCAGGGTTTCCTAAATTTCCCATTAAAAAACATTTAGGTGGCGACTCTGTATCTGGCAAAGCAGTCCATGTTTGGCACTTCTTTTCAAAAAATCTGTTTTCAAAATCGATTTGCCGGATTTGGACTCTTTGGTTCAAGATTAAGAATCGTGACATTTGAGTCCTTGAACTGTAGTGACCCCAATATGAACGGAACGGGACTTAACCCTCCCGGGGCGTTCGGGGACGTCTACACCTGGGCGGTTGTTTTTGAAACTCCTCTCACGATTTCAGCGTGGTTTGAGTGTCCCTTTCCTCACACGATTTCAACGTGTTTGGAATTTGTCTCAGGTTGCATCGTGCACGCTCCTGATTGTTTGTTTTTGGACCTCCTCTCACGATTTCAGCGTGGTTTGAGTGTCCCTTTCCTCACACGATTTCAGCGTGTTTGGAATTTGTCTCAGGTTGCGTCGTGCACGCTCCTGATTGTTTGTTTTTGGACATCCTCTCATGATTTCAGTGTGGTTTGAGTGTCCCTTTCCTCACACAATTTCAGCGTATTTGGAATTTGTCTCAGGTTGCGTCGTGCACGCTCCTGATTGTTTGTTTTTGGACCTCCTCTCACGATTTCAGTGTGGTTTGAGTATCTCTTTCCTCACACGATTTCAGCGTGTTTCGAATTTATCTCAGGTTGCGTTGTGCACGCTCCTGATTGTTTGTTTTTGGACCTCTTTTCACGATTTCAGCGTGGTTTGAGTGTCCCTTTCCTCACACGATTTCAGCATGTTTGGAATTTGTCTGAGGTTGCATCATGCACGCTCCTGATTGTTTGTTTTTGGACCTCCTCTCACGATTTCGGCGTGGTTTGAGTGTCTCTTTCCTCACACGATTTCAGCATGTTTGGAATTTGTCTCTGGTTGCATTGTGCACGCTCCTGATTGTTTGTTTTTGGACCTCCTCTCACAATTTCAGCGTGGTTTGAGTGTCCCTTTCCTCACACGATTTCAGCGTGTTTGGAATTTGTCTCAGGTTACGTCGTGCACGCTCCTGATTGTTTATTTTTGGATCTCCTCTCATGATTTCAGCGTGGTTTAAGTGTCCCTTTCCTCACACGATTTCAGCGTGTTTGGAATTTGTCTCAAGTTGCGTCGTGCACGCTCCTGATTGTTTGTTTTTGGACCTCCTCTCACGATTTCAGCGTGGTTTGAGTGTTCCTTGCCTCAAACGATTTCAGCGTGTTTGGAATTTGTCTCAGGTTGCGTCGTGCACGCTCCTGATTGTTTGTTTTTGGACTTCCTCTCACGATTTCAGTGTGGTTAGAGTCTCCCTTTCCTCACACGATTTCAGCGTGTTTGGAATTTATCTTAGGCTGCGTCGTGCACGCTCCTAATTGTTTGTTTTCGGCCTCTTCTCATGATTTCAGCGTGGTTTGAGTGTCCCTTTCCTCACACAACTACAGTGTGTTTGGAATTCATCTCAGGTTGCGTCGTGCACGCTCCTAATTGTTTGTTTTTGGATCTCCTCTCACGATTTCAGTGTGGTTTGAGTGTCCCTTTCCTCACACGATTTCAGCGTGTTTGGAATTTGTCTCAGGTTGCGTTGTGCACACTCCTGATTGTTTGTTTTTGGACCTCCTCTCACGATTTCAGCGTGGTTTGATTGTTCCTTTCCTCACAGGATTTCAGCGTGTTTGGAATTTATCTCAGTTTGCGTCGTGCACGCTCTTGATTGTTTGTTTTCGGGCCTCTTCTCACGATTACAGTGTGGTTTAAGTGTCTCTTTCCTCACACGATTTCAGCGTGTTTGGAATTAATCTAAGGTTGCATTGTGCACGCTCCTGATTGTTTGTTTTCGGACCTCCTCTCACGATTTCAGCGTGGTTTGAGTGTCCTTTTCCTCACGCGACTACAGCGTGTTTGGAATTTATCTTAGGTTGCGTCGAGCACGCTCCTGATTGGATTTGTTTTTCCTCCTCTCATGATTCCAGCATGGTTGGAATATGTCACCCTTTGCGTCTATTGTACTGTCTGTTACATCGCATCTATTATCTATTGCATCGCACTATTTTGTGCACCTTACTTGCATTAAGCATGCATTTTATCGCGCTATTTTGCGCATGGCACTATTTTGTGCACCTTACTTGCATTGAGCATGCATTTTATCGCGTTATTTGGCGCATCGCACTATTTTGTGCACCTTACTTGCATTGAGCATGCATTTCATTCGCGCTATTTTGCGTATCTCACTTGTTAATGCATTGCATTTCATTCACGCTATTTTGCGTATCGCACTTGTTAGTGCATTGCATTACATTCGCGCTATCTTGCGCACCTCACTTGCACTTGTTAGTGCATTGCTTTGTCACGCATTCTTAGGTTGCATTGTCATACACCCCTTCCACTCGCGTTGTTACGCACACTTAGGTTGCATTGTTATGCACACCACTTCCACTTGCATTGTTGTGCACGCTCCTTTGTTCCGAAACACCGGGATATGTCCCTGTGTTTCTCCCTTTTTGGAATACGTTCCAATGCTTGTACCTTTCCGAAACACCGAGATATGTCCCTATGTTTCTCCCTCTTTGGTTAAGAGCATTTGGAACACGTTCCAATGCTTGTACCTTTTCGAAACACCGGGATATGTCCCTGTGTTTCTCCCTCTTTGGTTAAAAGCATTTGGAATACGTTCCAATGCTTATACCTTTCCGAAACACCGGGATATGTCCTTGTGTTTCTCCCTCTCTGGTTAAGAGCATTTGGAACATGTTCCAATGCTTGTACCACTTTTTTTCCTTTCGCGTGTGATACGCTGAGAGGTTTACCTTTCCTCTCTCGCGTGTGATACGCTGAGAGGTTTTCCCTTTTTCTTCTCTCGCGTGTGATACGCTGAGAAGTGTTGCTCTTTCCTCTCCTGCGTGTGATACACTGAGAGATGTTGTGTTTGAGACTCCGGGTATTCTCAGTTGTCACTTTTAGCTTTCTCCGCATGAGACGCAGCGAGACTTGCATAATTTTCTTACATCTTTTCTGCATGAAATGTAGTTTGGTTCGTATTCGCTTGCTTAAACTGTTGCATTTATTGTGTATAATTGCTTCGTTGTAGCTTTCTTTGCATGATCATGAGTTATGTTTGGCTTTGTGCATGTCATTTGCATTTTGCCCTTGCCTGCGGGCGCATCTCTTTGTTATCTTGCCTGTTTGTCTAAGTCTTCGGCCTTGTCAAAAATGGGTCGTCTCTGGGCTTTGACATTCACTCCCGTCACTTCTTGACTTCCAAGTTTTGTCAAAGAGGGGCAACTCTTCACTCTTGAGCTGAGGTTCTTGGAGGTTGCATTTGAGGGGTTATGGCTTGGTTTTTGCCTCTGAAGTTGCTGTTCTAAAGTTGTTCTTCAAGGGTGAGTCTTTATCTTCTTTAAAGCTTTGTTGTAGTTGCTTATTTAGCCATCTTTGCATGCTTCTTTTAGCTTAACTTTCAATTGTAAAAATCTTCATTTTCAAGTGCTTAAAGTGTTTGTTTGAGGCCTCTTTGGTGTTGGGGGTGGTCTTACCCCTTTTGTGCCTTTTTTTGCCTTGTTTTGAGCCATCTCTTTAGGCTTTCGAGATTACCTTTGTTTGGCCTCTTCACCACTGAATTCCAGAGGAATTTCAGTGGTGGAAAGTGTGTTTTGAGGCCCCAAATGGGTGGGCATTGTCCCTCCTCCTTTTCTCCTGTGCGCTTGTGTTGATGGCTCACTAAGTTAGCATGTTTTTATACCTCCTTGAGGCTCCATTTTAGCGTGTCTTAGGCCTTGTTTTGCCATGATATAGCTCTGTTTTTTCTCGGTTTGATTGCCTCTTGCATGCTTCATACCCTTATAGTGTAATCCTCCCTATAGCCTTAACATGCATCATGCTTTGGACCGTCATTTTAACATGTTTTCGGCTCCACTCCAGCAAGCTTTTACTCATGTTTTGCCATACTTAAGCTCTGTTTTAAGTGTTTTTGGTCATGCATGCCTTGCTTTGTATAGCCATAGTGCAATCTTGCTCACTAGCTTTGTGTTTTGAGTCCACTAGCATGCATTGCGTGGGCTATTTGCATGATTTAGCATCATTTGATATATGATTTTAGTGCATGAAATGTGGTCATACTCTCCCATGTTTCACTCTTTCAATGAGTTTGGAAGGTTATTGTCATGGCCCGAACCCGCCCTTATGGGTTAAGGACATAACCGGCCAGTAATCCTGTGATTACCTACGGCCTCAGACTAAAACAGACATAACTCGTCAGAGTAAAGGGGACCAAACGGAAGCAAAAATTTAAAACTTTGTCCATAGAGCCATGCTTATATGCACATCAAACAAACCATACTCACATACGTTAATAATCCACATCAAAAGTACAGTAGCATAAACTTCTTTACAGTCAGGATCATCTAAACTGAGCCAACCCATAACAGACTATATACAAATATACACAAAGTCCTTGCCAACAAGACAAAATGTAAATGCATAACAAAATGGCAAGGATGGGTCTCCTGAGTGAGACACAAGGCTGACTCTCCAAAACTCGTGTTGTTCATGGCAGACTTCACTGGGGCTGGGTTTGGACTTCTCTTGGCTCACCTACAAACACATGAATGGGCGTGATCGATAGCCCAGTGAATAATATCAAATACAGAAGTTACATAACAATGTAGAACAACAGGTTCCAAACGGCCTTGGGCCCAATTCATATTTCTATTTAACAGATATATAACTATACAAATTTCAAATCAAGTGACTTGTAGTTTCAACATTCTGGCCTTTGGCCCATTCAGATTTCCATTCATGCCAAAATGGCCTTCGGCCCACTCATTTATGTCAAAACGGCCTTCGGCCCGATCATTTATGTCAAAATGGCCTTCGGCCTATTCATTCTTGTCAAACGGCCTTCGGCCCACTCATTCATGTCAAAACGACCTTCGGTCCATTCATATAAGTCAAAACGACCTTTGGTCCATTCATATATGTCAAAACAACCTTCGGTCCGTTCATTTCTATCAAAACGACCTTCGGTCCATTCAATTCTATCAAAACAACCTTTGGTCCATTTATGTTTATCAAAACGACCTTCGGTCCATTCATTTATTCATGTCAAACTTTTGTCCACAATCCCAATTAGCAACTCATAAAGCTTATAAGGGAGTAGACAATTGGACATTCACAAGCATTCGAATATCGATATTACTCACAGTGATCGGCTTGTGGATTTGCCCCGGAGCTTGACCCTACACATTTCATGAGCACAAAAGGGTCACTAACAGTTCAATCCGTTCTTTAATTCACATATTCCTCTTTAGGCTTTATTCTTATCTCATTAACTCATTTACAATGCTTAACACATGCCTAAGAGTGCTTGCAAGTGAAAGAGAACGGAAAACGAAACACAGAATGCGAAAATAAAATTTCAGAAAACAGGGTCCCCGCTCGAGTGTGGACTCCCCCGCTCGAGCGAACCCTTAAGGCCTGCAAAAGTGTTGGTTGCATGAAAAATGCGCTCGAGCGTGGAATAGAGCGCTCGAGCGGAAGGCTTGTCTACAAAAGCTCCACGCTCGAGCGTGAGATATCCCGCTCGAGCGGACATCCAGCTCTGCAAAAAGTGGTGGGAGCACGAAATTTACGCTCGAGTGGAGGGTTTCCCGCTCGAGCGGACCTCAAATTTCTGGAAAACCCAGAATTGCATTCTTGAGCTTCATTTCGACTTTCCAGCCACAATACTTGCATGCAATGGCTCAAATCCCAAATATAATCATACTAACATGGCACCAATGCAAGATTATAACATTATGGAGCTCAATTTCTTGATTTATCTACATGCATGTCCCAAAATATGTCAAACTCAACACCAACATAACAAACTCATGCATTCAAGCTCATATCTTCTCAAATTGTACATGCATGTGATGAATTAGCCACATTCTCAACTTAGATAACACAAATGGTGATCAAGACATGAGTTTCCTTTAACATTTCACATGGATTATACACATTTGTGCTCAAACATGCAATATCAAGGTGATTTCCTACATGCATGCACATATTAAGCTTCAATTCAACAAATACAACCCAATTTCATTTCAATCTTACTCTTGATCACCAAATTAGCTTGAGCACACAAACACAACTATAATCCAAGAATTACTCACCTAGAAGCTTTGATCTTCTAAGCTCTAGTCAATTCTTGAGCTAAATCTCCAAGATTTCCAAGCTTTAGGCCAAATTAGCACAATTCTCTCCCTTTCTCTCACTATGGCCGGCCCTCTCTCTCTCACAATTGTCTAACTCAGATTTTTTAGTTCCAAAGAGTTAAAAGAGTGTAATGCTAACATACAACAAGCCCCACTAGCATATTATTTCAATATAAAATATTTGGGCACTTAATTCATCAATTTAATCAGTTTAATCTGACCAAATCAATTTCTAATTAAATTTCACCGTAGGCTCTAAAAATTATGCCAATCACGATGGCGTAATCAATTTCGGGTTCTGTGGCCGATAAGGCCCTCAATTTAATTTCCAAGCAGATTATTCAAACAGATATTCCTACGGTGAACAGATAGAATTTCAAAATCACATATATTCACATAATGACACAAAATCATGCTAAACACATAATCATACTCAAATTAAGGACCAATTAGCATACTACGGAACAGGGGTATCACAGTCTTCCCCCCTTTAGGAAGTTTGGTCCTCCAAACTTAATTACCTTCGTCGGGAAACAAATGTGGATAGCGTAGTCGCATTTCCTCCTCTTTTTCCCATGTGCATCCGTCCCATAGTGTCTTTCCATTCCACTTTCACCATTGGGATGGACTTGCTTCTCAATTGTTTCACTTGCCGATCAACAATCTTCCGGCCATTCAGCATATTCCATATTTTCATCAATAGCAACCCGGTGATAATCAATCACATGAAACGGGTCTCGGAGGTAACCCCTCAACATCGACACATGAAACACATTATGGATTTGCTCGAATCCCGGTGGCAAAGCAACTCTATAAGCAACTGGACCAAGCCTCTCCAAAATCTGAAACGGCCCAATGTAGCGGGGCGACAGCTTGCCCTTTTTCCCAAATCTGACTTGGCCTTTCATCGGAGAAACACGGATGAACACATGGTCACCAACCTCATACTCAAGAGGTCTTCTCCGAACGTCTGCATAATTCTTTTGTCGGTCCTGAGCTGTTTTGAGCCTTTGACGAATAGTTTGATTTTCTCAGAAGTGTCTTGCACAATTTCTGGCCCAAGCAAAGCTCTATCCCCGACCTCTGTCCAACAAATAGGTGATCTACACCTCCTACCATACAAAGCCTCGTATGGTGCCATACCGATGCTGGAGTGGAAGCTGTTATTATAAGCAAACTCTGCAAGTGGCAAATAGTCTTCCCAACTCCCCTGAAAATCCAAAGCACACATGCGAAGCATATCTTCCAAAGTTTGTATCGTTCGTTCTGACTGCCCATCTGTCTGTGGGTGGAATGCAGTACTGAATCTTAGTTCTGTTCCCATAGCTTCCTGCAAACTCTTCCACAGTCTAGACACAATTTCGGATCTCTATCCGACACAATGGATACCGGAACTCCGTGTAAACGGACAATCTCATCAACATAAATGGTAGCCAATCTATAAGCAGTAAATGTAGTTTTGACAGGCAGAAAATGTGCAGATTTAGTCAGTCTATCAACTACAACCCAAACAGAATCCATACCTCGAGAAGTCCGAGGTAGGCCAACAACGAAATCCATAGTCACATGTTCCCACTTCCATTCAGGAATAGGGAGAGGTTGAAGTAGACCGCCTGGTTTCTGATGTTCAGCCTTAACTTGCTGACACTGAAGGCACTTGGACACATATTCTGCAATCTCTTTCTTCATTTTAGGCCACCAATAGGTTTGTTTCAAGTCCCGATACATTTTATTGTTACCCGGATGCATAGCAAATACGGATCTGTGGGCTTCATCTAGGACCCTCTTCTTTAGTTCCGGGATATCAGGGACACATAGTCGGTTTCGGAATTTCAACACTTCATTCTCAATGCCAAACTCTGCTTTCGGACTTGTCTCAAATTCATCAATCACCTTTCTGAGGAACTCATCCTCTTTCTGTTTCTGTTTGATTTCATCAACAATGGCCGGCTCGGCGTAATAGCGGCTATCAATCCGCCCTGCCCACATACTTTACTTCAATTTCAGACCTCTCAAAGTCTTGCAAAATTTCCCTTTGTTCTGTAAGCAAACAAGCCATACTCCCTGTTGATTTTCTGCTCAAGGCATCAGCAACTGTATTGGCTTTCCCGGGGTGGTACTGAATCTCAAGATCATAGTCTTTGATCAGTTCAAGCCATCTCCTCTGTCGCATATTCAGTTCTTTCTGTGTAAAGAAGTATTTTAGGCTCTTGTGATCTGTGTAGACTTCACACTTTGCCCCATACAAATAATGCCGCCAGATTTTCAAAGCAAAAACAACTGCGGCCAATTCCAGGTCATGCGTTGGATAATTCTTCTCATGTGGCCTCAACTGTCGGGAGGCGTAGGCAATAACTTTTCCGCTCTGCATTAACACACAACCCAAACCTTTATAAGACGCATCACTGAAGATTACAAAATTTTCCGTACCTGAAGGTAGTGTCAAAATTGGTGCAGTGGTCAATCTTGTTTTCAGTTCTTGAAAAGCAGATTCTCTTTCATCATTCCATTCAAACGGTTGCCCTTTACGTGTCAATTGGGTAAGAGGCACGGCTAATTTCGAAAAGTCCTTCACAAACCTCCGGTAGTACCCAGCTAAGCCCATAAAACTGCGAACCTCTGTCACATTAGTCGGTGTAGGCCAATTCACAATTGCCTCTATTTTCTGCGGGTCCACTGAAATTCCTTCCTTGTTGATCACATGCCCTAAGAAAACAACTTCATCCAACCAAAACTCACATTTCTTTAGTTTAGCAAATAATTTCCTTTCCCGAAGTATTTGTAAAACAGTCCTCAAATGATGTTCATGTTCAAGTCTATCTTTAGAGTATATCAAAATATCATCGATGAAGACTACAACAAACTCATCAAGGTAGGTTTTAAAAATTCTATTCATTAGGTCCATAAATGCTGCCGAGCATTAGTCACTCCAAATGGCATAACAAGAAACTCAAAATGACCATACCTCGTTCTGAATTGTTTTCTCAACATCCTCTGCCTTAACTTTCAGCTGATGATACCCGGATCTCAAATCAATCTTAGAAAACACCTGTGATCCCTGCAACTGGTCAAATAATCATCAATACGGGGTAAGGGATACTTGTTCTTTATCGTTACCTTGTTCAATTCCCGATAATCGATGCACAGGCGCAAGGTACCATCCTTCTTTTTCACAAATAACACCGGTGCGCCCCAAGGCGAAGTGCTAGGCCGGATAAACCCCTTGTTAAGCAGGTCTTGCAACTGTTCTTTTTCATCTCGGCAGTAGCCATTCTGTAGGGAGTCTTAGAAATAGGCTGGGTGCCTAGCACAGTCTCAATAGTAAACTCTATCTCCCTGTCTACCAATTCCCCTGGTAATTCATTTGGGAACACATCTGGGAATTCTCTAACAATAGGAATATCATTCAATTCAACATTCACAGATTGTTCAGTCAACACATAGCACAGATAACCCTGGCACCCCTTCCTGATCAGTTTACATGCTTTCATTGCAGATATCAAATAAGGTGGAGGCACTACCCCATTACCCACAAACACAATTTCTTTTTGTTCTGGTGGTTTAAATACAACCCTTTTTGTCACACAATCTATGGTGGCACAATACTTGGTCAACCAATCCATGCCCAAAATTACATCAAAATGTCTAAAGTTCAAGGGCAATAAATCTACATATAAGGTAGCATCCTCAATATGCATGTCACAAAACCGATATATATAGTCACATAACACAGATTCCCCCGATGGAGCAGACACACACAACAAATATGGCAACAACTCTAGGGGTCTTTTCAGTCTAGATGCAAATGTATATGTCACAAATGAGTGTGTTGATCCAGAATCAATTAATACAAAGGCATCCTGATTACATATTGAAATGTACCTGAGACAACGGCATTGGCATTCCGTGTATCGCCCGGAACAAGCGCAAAAACTCTCCCCTGTCTCACGTATCCCCGGTAATAGCGGATCTCAAAGTATTTCCCGGCTTTGGAACTGATGCAGTGGAACTAGCTGCTATCTTTCCACCATTCTGATTACACTCTCGGGCCATATGCCCTTGTTTCCCACACTTGAAACAGGCTCCTGATGCACGGTAACAGACTCCACGGTGCCTTTTGCTACAATATTGCACATGGGAGCTGTGTCTCGGGAAGAATTTGAAGTAGTGGAGGAGCCCGTGTTTTGCTTTTTCAGAAATTTCTTCTTCGAAAAGAAGCCTTGCCTTTTGTTACCCTTCCATTCTGTTACTGGCTTAGCTTGTCTAGCTATATTAGCCTCTGATATGATGGCCCTGTCAAGCACCCCAATGTAGGTTTCCAACTTTAGAACATTCACCCTCTCTAGGATGTCACTGCGGAGTCCACCTTCAAAGTGTCTTGCCTTCTTATAATCGGTGTCAATCACGTGTGGTGCAAACCTGGCCAATTCAGTGAACTTGGCCTCATACTCAGCCACTGTCATGCTATCTTGCTTGAGTTCCATGAACTCGGCTACTTTCCTATCCCGAACGCATTGCGGGAAGTACTTGTCATAAAAGATCTCCAGAAATTTTACCCAATCCACATCTTTATGATTTTCTCGCATCAACATCCACCATCTTCTTGCTTCGTCTTCTAGCATAAAAGTGGCTAGGAGCACTTTCTGAGTCTCTGAACAGGGGAACACTTCAAATAATTTCTCAATGCCGAGGACCCACGCTTCGGCTTTCAACGGATCTAATCCCCCGTGGAACTGTGGTGGTTTCATTTTCTTGAATTCCTTGGTGAGAGCTATTATCCGATCATCATTTTGATTATCTGGCACGGGTGGTGCCGGAGGTGGAGGTGGCGGGTGTGGTTGCTGCCACTGTTGTTGCCACTCCTGTTGCTGTCTCAAAGCTTCTGCCATTTCTTGGATCAATCTTTCCATTCTGTCTATTCTGGCAGTAGAGGACTCCTCTATCTCATCACCTCTGGTTCTCACCATCTGATTAAACTTGCATTATATTTCATACAAAAGATTCACAAATATGTATACACTAAGAGCACACATATTCAAATAATTGCAATGCAAGTAAATTACAACTTATAGCACATAATTACTCAAATCAAAACACTTAAGCATATTCTTGATGCTTTCACAGTTCGTATCAAAATAGTTAAGCATATTATCAATGCCTCCAAATTCATATTTATCACATGAATGCATCCTAGATCTTATCTAGACGCGTATTGCTCTTTTGGACAAGTGTGTGAGTTATTAACTCGTGCTCTGATACCACTCTGTCATGACCCGAACCCGCCCCTATGGGTTAAGGACATAACCGGCCAGTAATCCTGTGATTACCTACGGCCTCAGACCAAAACAGACATAACTCGTCAGAGTAAAGGGGCCAAACGGAAGCAAAAATTTAAAACTTTGTCCATAGAGCCGTGCTTATATGCACATCAACAAACCATGCTCATATACGTTAATAACCCACATCAAAAGTACAGTAGTAAAACTTCTTTACAGACAGGATCATCTAAGTTGAGCCAACCCATAACAGACTATATACAAATATACATAAAGTCCTTGCCGGCGAGACAAAATATAATTACATAACAAAATGGCAAGGATAGGTCTCGTGCGTGAGACACAAGGCTGACTCTCTCAAAACTCATGTTGTTCATGGCAGACTTCACTGGGGCTGGGTTTGGACTTCTCTTGGCTCACCTACAAACACATGAATGAGCGTGAGTGATAGCCCAGTGAATAATATCAAATACAGAAGTTACATAACAATGTAGAACAACAGGTTCCAAACGGCCTTGGGCCCAATTCATATTTCTATTTAACAGATATATAACTATACGAATTTCAAATCAAGTGACTTGTAGTTTCAACATTCTGGCCTTTGGCCCATTCAGATTTCCATTCATGTCAAAACGGCCTTCGGCCCACTCATTTATGTCAAAACGGCCTTCGGCCCGATCATTTATGTCAAAACGGCCTTCGGCCTGTTCATTCTTGTCAAACGGCCTTCGGCCCACTCATTCATGTCAAAACGGCCTTCGGCCCATCATTCATGTCAAAACGACCTTCGGCCATCATTATGTCAAAACGACCTTCGGTCCATTCATATGTCAAAACGACCTTCGGTCCATTCATATATGTCAAAACGACCTTCGGTCCCATTTCTATCAAAACGACCTTCGGTCCATTCATTTATCAAAACCTTTGGTCCATTTATGTTTATCAAAACGACCTTCGGTCCATTCATTTATTCATGTCAGACTTTTGTCCACAATCCCAATTAGCAACTCATAAAGCTTATAAGGGAATAAACAATTGGACATTCACAAGCATTCGAATATCGATATTACTCACAGTGATCGGCTTGTGGATTTGCCCCGGAGCTTGACCCTACACATTTCATGAACACAAAAGGGTCACTAACAGTTCAATCCGTTCTTTAATTCACATATTCCTCTTTAGGCTTTATTCTTATCTCATTAACTCATTTACAATGCTTAACACATGCCTAAGAGTGCTTGCAAGTGAAAGAGAACGGAAAACGAAACACAGAATGCAAAAAATTTCAGAAAACAGGGTCCCCGCTCGTGAGCGGACCCTTAAGGCCTGCAAAAGTGCTGGTTGCATGAAAAATGCGCTCGAGCGTGGAATAGAGCGCTCGAGCGGAAGGCCTGTCTACAAAAGCTCCACACTCGAGCGTGAGATATCCCGCTCGAGCGGACATCCAACTCTGCAAAAAGTGCTGGGAGCACGAAATTCACGCTCGAGCGGAGGGTTTCCCGCTCGAGCGGACCTCAAATTTCTAGAAAACCCAGAATTGCATTCTTGAGCTTCATTTCGACTTTCCAGCCACAATACTTGCATGCAATGGCTCAAATCCCAAATATAATCATACTAACATGGCACCAATGCAAGATTATAACATTATGGAGCTCAATTTCTTGATTTATCTACATGCATGTCCCAAAATATGTCAAACTCAACACCAACATAACAAACTCATGCATTCAAGCTCATATCTTCTCAAATTGTACATGCATGTGATGAATTAGCCACATTCTCAACTTAGATAACACAAATGGTGATCAAGACATGAGTTTCCTTTAACATTTCACATGGATTATACACATTTGTGCTCAAACATGCAATATCAAGGTGATTTCCTACATGCATGCACATATTAAGCTTCAATTCAACAAATACAACCCAATTTCATTTCAATCTTACTCTTGATCACCAAATTAGCTTGAGCACACAAAATTACAAACTATAATCCAAGAATTACTCACCTAGAAGCTTTGATCTTCTAAGCTCTAGTCAATTCTTGAGCTAAATCTCCAAGATTTCCAAGCTTTAGGCCAAATTAGCACAATTCTCTCCCTTTCTCTCACAATGGCCGGCCCTCTCTCTCACAATTGTCTAACTCAGATTTTTGAGTTCCAAAGAGTTAAAGAAGTGTAATGCTAACATACAACAAGCCCCACTAGCATATTATTCAATATAAAATATTTGGGCACTTAATTCATCAATTTAATCAGTTTAATCTGACCAGAATCAATTTCTAATTAAATTTCACCAGGCTCTAAAAATTATGCCAATCACGATGGCGTAATCAATTTCGGTTCGGTGGCCGATAAGGCCCTCAATTTAATTTCCGAAGCGGATTATTCAAACAGATATTCCTACGGTGAACAGAAGAATTTCAAAATCACATATATTCACATAATGACACATAAAATCATGCTAAACACATAATCATACTCAAATTAAGGACCAATTAATGTACTACGGAACAGGGGTATCACAGTTATGATTTGTGCCTCAATCATAAGCCAATTGGCATGCATGCTTGCCTAAGCCTTTTGGGCTATCATCTCAGTGTGTTTTTGGTCTTATTTTTCCATGATAAAACTCTGTTTTTGGTGGGTTAGAGCATCCCTCATTTGCTTCTTACACTTGTAGTGTAATCTTGCTCATTGGCCTTGCATGCATCATGCTTTATGCCTCTAATTCTAGCTTGCTTTAGCTCTGTTTCAGCATGCTTTTGGCCTTGATTTAGCATGCTTAAACTTTGTTCCAAGTGGTCTTGGTCATGTATGGCTTGCTTTGTATAGCTCTAGTGTAATTGGCTTCACTAGTCTTGAGTTTTGAGACCACTAGCATGCTATATTTGTGATGTGTGCATGATATGGCATCACTTGGCATGTAATTTCAGAGCATATGTCATTGCCACACTCTCACATTTTCCACTCCTTCAATGTGTTTGAGAGTTGAATCTTCATGCCTTGTTTGCGAGCCATCAAATGAGCATGTTTTCCTTGTGTTATATGCCTTGATCTTAGCATATTTCAGCTACTGTTTTGGCATATTTAACCTCTGTCCGGGGTTGGTTTGGTCATTTAGGCTTAGTATTGTATGCCTATAGTGCTATACTCTTTGCTAGTTTCAATGCTTTCGACTCCGAGTATGCCTTGCATGCATCATTTTCGTGTTTTGATGTCATTTAGCATACTATTTCAGTGCTGGAATATATGTCATTGCATCCCATTCTTCATTTTTCATATCACTTTGAAAGAGATTTCAAGCCCTTTGTTGGTTTGAGCACGAAATCGAGGCGTTCATGCCTAATGGTTTTAGCCTTCTCTTGAGGGTTTCTACTAACCAACGGCATGATGCTTCTTTCATGTTCAAGATGCTTGTGGCTTAGTCGGTCCTTCTATTTAGAGGACTTCTCACTTTTGGAATTAACCGGTTAAAGGATTAATTGGAGTAAACAAATTGAATTGAAGTAAAACATGCCAAGATAACATGTTTGTGTTGCATTGCATGTGTTTGGATCGGACGTTAATCCAAACACGAGAAACGAGGGACGTTTCAAACTCAAAGTGATGAAACATGCCTCATTTCTTAGTCACCGACACCCTTGATCGTACATGATAGGGTGGAGGCTCATCGAGTCTATTTGTGCATTCATTGACTTGTACAAACTTGGCTTCTCGGCCATCGTGCATTGCGATGCTCAGTTGATAGCCCGAGAGTCGAGTACCACACTCCTTTGAGCTTGAGGCATGATAAGGAGTGTGGTGGTACACACATTCCCTTGCAAATACACTGCCATGCCCCTGTTTGTGCTCTGTTGCAGCAAAAGGGGAAATTGCAGGAAGCAGTGGCCGACCGGCCATCAAAGCTGCCGACCAGCCACCAAGGCTGCCGATCGGTTATCAGAAGTGGCCGATGGCCATCAACTCTGGCCGACCATCCCCCAGCATGTTCCTAGGGTGGATTAGAAGCATTCTAGAAGTTGGCATAATTTTCAGAAGTCCAAAAGAGTGCAAATAGAGGCATCATAAGGCACGGTAGTGGATTTCCGGGAGGACGCCGACCGAGCATGCATGTCCCTCACGCTTGAGGCCATTTAATTGCTTTTGTTAACTTAGATTAAGTTAGCTATTTCATTCATGCAAGTATTGTAATAATTAGTAATTGATTTGCTAGTTATTCGATTTGGTTGTGTAATAATTAGTCTGATTAGATTATTAGATTAGTTAAAGTAGCTTAGCTTAGCTTAGAATAGCTTAGCTCCCATTCGGACCCTCCGTCGAGAGGGCAAATGTTGTAATAAGTGTGCATGTGTGTGATGCATGTCTTCCAATCCCACGTCTTTCTCCATTTTATTTACCCGCTTTCAGTGGTTAGATTAGGGCATATTTTCAATTAGCATACCTTATGCTTTGCATGCGTGCATCATTCATTTGTCTTGCATGCACCGAGCTCGGTGCATCATTCAAACTGCATTGTATTTCAATACTTACTTGAATACGTGTTTCAAAGCATGTTATCAAGTGTTGAATTCATATGCCATCTTAGAATAGACGAGCCTTTTAGCTGCATTTTTGCATGTGTTGCATTAGGCATCTTAACATAGCTAGGATCATGCATTGATTTCTAACTAGCTTCTTTTTTGGCTCAGAGTACACTGTGAGTGTTTATGTTTTAGCATCCTTGCATGAGTGTGAGTGTTGCCATGACAGCATGCTTGCCATGAGGCTATTTGCTTAACTGATATAACTGCATGAATGCCTGTAGATGAAGGCTTGATTGCTTGAATTGGAACAATTCATCGAAATGTGAGTTTTAAGCCCACTTGAAATGGCAAATCATCATGTTTTTTTAAGCCCATCTTGTTTGGTGGCAAATCTGCGCTTTAGCCTACTTGCGAGTAGCACTTTCAAACCATTTCCCAAAAACAAACATGAGATGTTTTGTTCCAATTTGAGTGATTTAGTCTATACTTGTATGCTATGCGCATCACATAGTAATGTTAGATTAATAATCGAATAAGAACACATGTGTTTATAAAAACAACATATCATGTTTAGTAGAGGCTGATCCTTGATCGGGCGAGCGGGGGTGCTTATTTCAGGACCTTCCCCTCTCGTACCGAAGTTCCCGAGCCGAGGCAACTTTGGTGATAATGGACACGTGGCCCCTAGGCACGAGTCAGGGTTTCCTAAATTTCCCAAAGCAAAATATTTAGGTGGCGACTCTGAAATCTGGCAAAACAGTCCATGTTTGGCGCTTTTTGATTAAAATCAATTTTCCAAAACGATTTGCTGGATTTGGACTCATTGGTGATTTATCAGTCTTACATTGCACTTTGTGAGATTAGATTCAGAACCGTGATAGGAGTCCGAACTGTAGTAGCTAGAACACAATTCGCGCCCTCGCGCGCGAAGCGGAGTTCGGGTGGTCTACAGGGGGTAATGTTGGTTGTATAAATTGTATAAGCCAATCACAATTCAACACATGGCATGAGAAGGGTAATTTGGGAATGTAATATAAATTGCCAACCATAGCTAGACACATGTCAACCCATACTGGCAATAATGGGTCTGCGTAACACTGGAATGATCGAGGGATATAAGGTGATGTGGCCTAACGGTTATTCATAAGGTTCAAATTCAAAATCAGGAGGGAAGCCTAACTGCAAACATGGCGTAGTGGAGCTGACTGTGAGAGAGCATGATCAGTAATCATGGAGGGATATTTCGACGGTTATCATTGAGAAGTACAAATAGCAGAGAAGGCCCTAGAAAGGAGGACTCAGACTCAGATCCAGAAACCAGTTTTTATCTACTTTATTTTCCTTCTAGTTTTTATGGTTCTTTACATTTCTATACTTCAAATTCATGTATTGCACTTTATTCATAGGAGTAGTTTCAAATAGCTTGTTGCTGTAAACCTCTACGAGGCTGGGTCAGATCATTGTAAGTTTTTCATTTTTACTTAATGAAATGCTGCAATTGTTCTTCATTAATTGTTGTTTACTAAATTCTCCTAAACAAGCCGCTAGTAAAAGTCTTCTTCATTGAGGCTGAAAGAACTAAAATACAATCGTCTAATAATTGGTTGACAATTAATTTTCTATAAGGACTGATTGATCCTTGCTGGCACGCTTAAAATTACAATACTAACCTTCGAAAGCCAAAAAGACAATAAGGACACAGTGTCACACACTCGACTTGATCCTTTTATTGTTAAGTTGTTTCGGTAAATAAATTTTGTAAGTAATTTATTTTTATTTGTTTGATTTGGTTTTAAGTTATTTATTTTACACAGAAGATTGTTCCAACATCTACTTCAAGGAAAAATACCTGCACTGTATGTTCTTGGGATAGTCTTCATCTCCAATAGCTTCCAACTCTCTTTTTCATTTAGGCAATTGAGTTCATGTACCAAACTATTTTGACCCACAAGTGCAGCCACATCTTTGTTCCGAGTTGTAAGGACAACTCCGCTACCCGTTTCTAGACTAGGGAAGGCTGGTGATAATCTGAGCCAATGATCCACCGACCAAATGTCATCTAGAACAACCAAGCATTTCCTTTTTTGTTGAACTTCGCGTACAACAGCGTGATTAGTTGTTCATCTATCATTTGACCAAGTTGCTCCTTTTTCTCCGGTATGAGCTGAGAGAGGATCCGTTGCAAAATACCTTTGAGATGGAATTGTTGAGAGATGAAGGCCCATCCAAAAGAGTCAAAGTGATGCCTCACATCTTTGTCACGATATACCTTCCTAGCAAGGGTGGTCTTTCCTAGAACCCCCATGCTGCAAATCGAAACCACTCTTCGGTTATTGGTTTCTTTACTAACCAATTCTACAATTACCATCCTTATGTCTTGCTCGAAACCTATAATGTGATCCTCACCCACATGAGAATATGTCCACCGGAGGTGGAGTCCGGAATTCGAACCTTCTTTGTCATTTCTGGAGATAATTAGACCATAGCTTAGTAAGCTCGATTTCAACCCAGTAATTTTGGCTTCGAGTGTCTTAACCTTAGAGCCAATTTTATACCCATAACACATCTTAACATATTAAGTTGGGCAAGGGGACAGGGGATGCAACGCCCCAACTTTTTAATTACTCAAAATATTACCAAAAGCCTGTAATTTAGGTCTTTTTTTTTTTTTTTAATATCTATTACTCAAGAGTAATAGAAACATAATAACACTTGTTCTCTCTCTCTCTCTCAATGAATACAACAACAATAATACATGCCAAGCTTCTGCTACGGAGCTACAAATAAATAATTACAAACATCAATGTACAAAATTCATTTCTTTCACTTCTAGTATGAAATTACACATAAAAGATACATGAACTTCTCAACTCTTAAACCAATCAATCCGAATTCTCTTCTGGTAAAAAAAATGAAACAACAAGGGATGAGCATAATTATCCAGTAGGAATCTCATAGTTCTACAACAATAACTAATACACAGATAGAAATGATCATGCATGCAGAGTGCTACCATATAGTAAGGTGACGTTTTGTAATTTCAAAATATCATACATAGAGAGTACCTTTTTCTTAAGATTTATTTGAGCATTTGGGGAAAACCTTCAGCCATAAAAATTATCCCTTATCATCAAAAAACCATAAATCCTTTTTGAAAATAAATATGCTTAAGGAACAACATCATTTTAAATTATTAAGGGGTACTTACCAATTAGTCCTATTAATTAGACTTATTTACCTACAGGTCCTAACTAATAAATTTAACACTATAAAAATAAGAGAGTGATAAATTTATCACTAAAAATTTATTCATAAAAACAAAGAGACTGATAAATTTATTTTTATCACTTAATAAATTTATCAATAGGACTTAATAGGTAATAAGTTTCCAAAGTAGGACCTATTGGGTAATAAGTCTCCAAAGTAGGACCTATTGGTAGTTTACCCAATTATTAACCCAATTCCAAAGTATTCCTCGTTTCATTTCCATTTACCTTTTTATTATTTACAATTATTATAACTCCACAATCTCAAAGTTTAAGTTCCCTTAATACTCCAAAAATAACCCTCATAGACTCTATTCTCATTTGTCTATCCATTATTGCTATTATTCTATAATGTAGAAATTCAAATCTTTTTTATATTCAATAACAATTATTCTACGCTCAACTTCTACTTGTCTAACAACTATATCACATCTACATTTGTATTATCAATTATAATTCAACATAACACAAGAATAATAAACCCATTTAATTCAATTTCTCAATTAATTACAAAAACAAAACTCTTAATATTTCCTTATAGATACAAACAACTTGGTGAGTTCATTATCACTAACCTCTTATCCAATTACTATTTCATTATCCATTCTTGTCAACTAATTTTCATATGCATTTCCCCTCCGTATCAAAGTACACATCAACTTGTAATTTCATAAGTTCATTACAATTCACACATATTATCTCCAACTCAACACATTTCTCAACACATTCCACCTTTTACCGACTTGATACGGCAGGATAGCAGGCACCCAACTCATAACACTTTCCACCTTTTGCTGGCTATTATACAGCAGGAAGTGAACTCCCCAAAACCATTTTCAACTTTAAAAACCATCCCCACATTTGCCGGTTATTATACGGCAGGAAGTGGGCACCCAAAAACATTTTCAAAACCATCATTTTTTCCACTTTTGCAGGCTATTATACGGCTGGACTGTGTGGACACCCAAAAACATTTTTCCCACATTCGTCCAGCGATAAGTCTAGACAGGGCATTTGGGCACCTTTAATTCAAAACCACCCCCATATTTGCCGGCTATTATACTGCGAGACGTGGACCCCCAAAAACCTTTTTCAACTCCCCGTGCAAGTACCAACACAACACCACCCAACACAACTCAACACATCCCAACACAACTCAACACCAAACAATGCAATTCAACATATTTCGATGCAAGTTCTTAAACCTCAACTTCATCATTTCATCACAAAATTCATATCATCTATACCATCAACAATTTCTTCCCCAAAAACTTTGTTTCATATTATCACATAATTTAAAATATCAATAATAAGGGTTCAATCACAACTTTTACATAAATTTCAAAGCACTTCCAAAATTCAATTAAATTTGTATATGTTTAATTTAACACCTCAATTTCATGATACTACTTTCAATTTAAGCAAAACCATCATCTATCTTCATGTACCAAGCTAGGGTTTTAAGAGAAATTAAGGCTTTTCATAAAAACACTCTTTATTCCAATTCTTTTATTGATTATACACCCAAATTCCTAAGCCCATAATCATAACCCAACTAATAAACCCCAACATTGCAAATCCTAAACTTCCAATCTCATGATATATCAAATTATGCTTGAAAATATAAATTTTGTGTTTATATAAAGAAAATACCACAAATCTATCTATAAATGAGAGTATTGAAGGAGAATTAGAAACCCCTACCTTAAGGATCAAGCAAAAAAGCAAGGCTTAAAGAAGAATCCTTCGCAAATCCAAATTTCAATTGGTAGAAAAGTAAGATCTTCACGCCTTTTTCACTTTTTGGTAAGAGATCTTGGCCAAAACTTTGGAGAATGGAAGGTATTTGGGTAAAAAATCTAGGGTTTTTCGGACCTAGGATGAGGGGAAGTAAGAGGGAAAAGAAAAGTGGAGAGAATGATCTAGAAAATCACTTTTTAAGTTACTGAATTCGTGCAATCCACTCGAGCGCCACTTTCTGCGCTCGAGCGCACTTGTTTCCAGCACAGATACTAAAACTTCAAATGGGTATAACTCTCTCATCTGGACTCCGTTTTAAGTCGTTCTTATGTCTAAATCGAAACCCTGGAAACAAGCTTTCCAATGGTTTTAGCCTCACACCCAAATTCAAAGTGTGGAAAAAGAAAAGGGCAAAAGAGTGATGGCTGTTTGTAGGAAAATTACCCGAGTCAAAGTTTTTGGTCCAATCGTACTCAACCATCATGTTACCACTTTGATCAATGTCCCAAAATAAAACAAGGGGGCTCCAAACACAATAATAAAAATGTCAAGAGCAATCCCACTAGTCCCAGAAATTCAGAGTCAACCAGGAAAACCGCTCAAGCGTCCAATCTTAAGCTCAAGCGAACGGACCAACAAAGTCAACCGCTCGAGCGACCACTCCTGCGCCCGAGCAGAAATTCACAACTCTCAGAATCTCGGACAGACTGCAAAAGTACTAGGAGCCTCACAAGACTGCTTGAGCGTCAACTCTTGCGCTTGAGCGAAGAGAAAAATTCTGGGGTGTTATAGGGGACCCAACATGTGATTTCCATTACAATTGGTAGATGAGCACATCTCCCATTGTGTTCACATAGAGTCACACAACACACATTATACTAACATATCAATGAATAGCCGTCAGACCACCACCCATACCCCATACCCAAACATAAATCCTAAACAATTTTACGAACATAGTTGAACATAGAAACAATATCAAATGACATTCACACAAAACAAACACACACAAACCCCTCGTACACGACACACACATAATCTAGCCCTAAACCCTTAATTTGCACTACATTCAAATTCAAAACCCCAGCACTTTAGTATACCAACACAATGATTCAAGGAAGATCACTTACGCTTGTGGGTCATTTTCAATGGTGAACAGGTTTGTTATGTCAGCCCTTAGTCAGACACACCGTCAACAAACCGACGACCGTTGTAAACCCAAAATTTCCCCCCCTCCAATTCAAAACCCTAGCTGCAAATTGTCAAATCGTCAAACCCGTCACTGATAAACGAATACACATAAACCCCCACATTCACACACCCATTCAAATCATTATCAAACAAACACTACTTGCAAAATTACAGGGTAGGTTTGTTCCGAAAATTGTGTTGTTTGATTAGGGATTCCAAATTACACAAATGGACGCACTTAATGGGTCGGGTTCAACCAGACATGGTGTTACACCGTCACACATGTGCCACAAATACAAAACCCTACTACAGAGATTTTGCCACCATGACACCCAAACACCTCCCACCCCAATCGAAATACAAACAGCCTCGTCCCAACAAGCGTGAACCACAAGGGCACTTTAGTAAACACCCATGTAGTAGGACCAAATAGATTAACAATAATATTTCAGGATTGGCTAGACCACCTTCCCAAATTTTGGGATTTATCCGTAACTTCCCCATGAATAAAATGTTATTGTAATTATTAGGGTAATTTAACTTTGCAGTTGTAATTTTTAGTATTTTGAGATAAAATTTAATTTTGCCATTTTTTTAATGATGAATTTAATTCAAAAAAAAATTGGGGGGATAAGATTTAAATATTTTTTTTTAACTATATATAGCATAAACCCCAAGGGGTTGGTCTAGTGGGTGTAATTTGCGCCCTAGGGGTGTGCTCCCTTTAGGTCTCAGGTTCAACTCCCTTTATGAGCAATCTGCTCTTTGAGAGCACACCCGTGGGTTCTGCCCGATCCACGTGGAAGGGACGTTTTGCGTGGGTTCCGAAATTAGTCAATGTACGCATAAGCTGACCCGAACAACTGGTCATCAAATATATATATATATATATACTATATATGTGAAGGCTTCTAATGGTGTTGACGTTTCATATTTTGAGTTTTTTCAGAAGTGAAAGCTCCTGATGGTGTTAACATTTCATAATTTGAGTTTTTTCCAAAGAGAAAGCTCCTCATGGTAGCAATATGAAAAATGCCTTGTAGCTCGAAAAGAGATGGGCTCAAATGGCCCAAATGGGTATTTACTGGACAACTAGTCGAATGATCAGGTAAAACACTTGTCTACCGCGATTGTCACCTTGATGACCGCGGCTGTCAGCCTCTCGCCAGACGACCGGCAAGATGAATTTCAAGCCATTCAGATCAAGCTCAAATTCGAGCTACACAACAATGTTGTATTAAGATTTCATATTTTGAGTTTTTCCAAAATGTCCTTATCATTTGGTATTTATGTAAAAATTATATTAAGATGACGATGAAACTCAAAATCAACATTATAAATTTGATAAAAAAACACTTATCATTTAAATAATACATACTATATATATATATATATTTCTTTATTATTGTTTTTATAATATATATATATATATATATATTCTAAATTGCAGATGCGTAAGAATACTGCTCATTTTTTAAGTATACAAAGCTTGACTTGACACAAGAGTTGTTCTTACAATTGACTCGTATTGCTGGTTTCAATTGGCACGTGGTAGCAACCACATTATGACATCATCACATCGCTTGCAATGACGATTTTTTTTATTTTATTTTTTTGAACTATTGCAATGAGGACTTCAACCACAACTTTCACATCACAAAATAACTTTAACGATAAGTTAGGCCTAACACTATTTCTAATCATTTATTAATTTTTTTTTTTTTTTAATTTAATTTTAAATTTGAACAAAAAATTCTTTTTATATGAATTATTTCAATTCTTTCATCAAATTTTTATCGAAATCTTTTTAAAAAACTACTTTCTCATTCTAAATTTCATTTTTCATCAATTTTGACAAAAAAAACCCAACTCCAATCCTTCATTTTTTATGTTCATCAAATTTAAGTGAAAAAATACTTATTAAAAATCTGGTGAAAGATTTGATTCATCCTTAATTTAATAAAAAATTTGCTTCTCCTTTAACTTGATATAAGTTTAATGAAAGGATTGGATCTCATTTTCACCAAAAATTTCATCAAACTTAAATTCAATAAAGGATTAGAGATATTCTACCGAAAGTAGAAATTTTTTTTCAGTATGTAATGTATACAATATGTGACTCTAAATAAAATTATAAATGATATCACAAAAATGTATAAGTTAAATACAAATTATTGTAATCACATAAGTTTCACAAACTTATGCGAATTTGTATTTAACTTATGTATTTTTGTAAAATTATTTATGTAAATTCGTGAACATTTACGTAATTTTATATAGAATTGTATACAATGTGCATTGTACACCAGGAAACTACCTTTAACAGGCAATTATTCAATAAAATAAATGATAACTTACATTTTGTGCCTTTTATGTTTGGTCATTTTCTTACTTTGGCCCTTAAAATTATTTTTTCTTAGTTTACCCCTTTATATTTTAAATTTTTTTCTCAGTTTACACCTAACTCATTTCTGTTAAAAATTAAACAGAAAATGACACATTAACAGCCGTGTGGCATAAAAATATTTTATTATATATAACTCACATCTCTAATATAAACTTACTTCAATATAATAATATATTTTTATATATTATATGACAATTATTATGGCATTTTCTTTTTCTTTTTTTTTGGGACAGAAATTAACTTTAGTAAATTGAAAAAAATTTAAAATATGATGGGCCAAAGTGAATAAGAAAAAAAAAAAACTTTAAGGGTCAAAGTAAAAAAATGATCAAACATAAAAATAGAAAAGTGTAATTTACCCTAAAATAAAATACTATATATCATCCGTTTATTATTATTATTTTTGTTACTTTTTATTTTTAATATCACTATCTATATATAAAATAATACTATTATCCTTTTATTCAATAGTCACGAATATTATCTATGTAATATCATTAAATTGGCCTATTTTGGAAAAAATTAGTTAAAAGTTAATTTTTGATTTTTTTAAAAAAAATATTTTTAAAAAATAGAAATATAATGTGACTCAAAAAAAAAATTTAAAAAATTAAAAAGTTAACTTTTAACTCAGTTGTCAAAATAGGCCATTGTGTTCTTAATTGATGACCTAACTTATTTCGATGTACACCAAAAAAATAAAAATAAATAAAAAAGGAAGTTAATTTAATGAAAAATTTAATTGACAATAATAACTTGGAGGCACAAAATAACTTAATGTATTTCATGATTTTTATATATTAACAACATCATATAATATTTTATGACTGTTAATAATTTTTTGGAAAAATTACTCATAAATTTCATATTGGGAAATGTTACTCTATCTAGTCTTGAGTGTTTTTTTATAAACCATTTAGTCCTTTTTATATTTGGTATGGTATCTTTGTTTGTTATATTTTATATTTGGTATGGTATCTTTGTTTGTTATATTTTATAAACATCAATATATTGTATCACATACTGGTGTATGATGATGTTTGATGAGGTTGAAAATGTAGTTGATGTTTGATGATGTTCACAATGTTGGTGATGTTGATGATGTATGATGATGTAGTTGATGTTTGATGATGTTGATGATATTTTATGATGTTGGTGATGTTGATGATGTTGAAGATGTAGTTGATGTTTGATGATGTTCACAATGTTGGTGATGTTGGTGATGTTGTAGTTGATGTTTGATGATGTTGATGATGTTTTATGATGTTGGTCATGTTGATGATGTTTGATGATATAGTTGATGTTTGATGATGTAGTTCATGTTTGATCAATGTTGATGATGTTTTATGATGTTGATGATGTTTGATGATGTTTGATGATGTAGTTGATGTAGTTAATGTTGCTGATGTTCGGAAATGAAGAAAATTTAAAAAATGCCTATAGTAAGCTTTTAACATTCAATAGGACTCATTAGTCTACAAAATAAAAGGCAGGACCAAATGGTTTTACAAATTAAAATTTGGGATTGATGGGTGTTTTGCCCTAATTTTTTTAAAAAGGTAGAGTTAGTAATGAATATATTTATAAATGGATAGAAGTAACGCCGATTAAACATAAGTTGAGAGAGAATATATTAAGATGGTTTGGTCATATACAACAGAGGCAATAGTGAAGGGAGACAATACAATTACAGTAAATGAAAATGCTAAGGGAAGTGGTAGACTTAGATTGATGTCGGATAGTTTAGTGAATAGAGATATAAATTTATTTAATTTGACTAAGATAAAATTAAATAGAGAAGAATGATTTGTGTAGCCAAACTCTTTTGATGACACTCATAAGACTTGGTTTGATTTGGTTTAATAATTTTCTAAGGTTAACTTCACCCCCAAGGCATCCTTCATCTTTTTTTAATTATTTAAGGACGAATTACATTAACAGTCCTTATAGTTTGAGATTTGTGTCACTTTAGTCACTGACTTTTCTATTGTGATACATTTGACCATAAATTTTGAATTTTGTTTCAAAGGACAATCAAAGATCTTTCCTTTGTAAATGGTCCTTTTCAAGGACAAAGTCGTCATACAACTTAGTTCGTGTAGGTTAACTTGTATGTGTGTTTGAAATGTAATGACATTTTCTTTTTTAATGAATAATGTTAGAACTTTCTTAATTATAAAGTTCTGTTTAGTTTGATTTTCATAAATTTTTTTAAGAAACTAAAAATTAAATTAGTAAAAAAATTAAAACACATCATTTTTATATAATTTTATCTTTTGGGATAGTAGAAATAATTTTTTTCCAATATTTATTTTCGTTAAATTAGCTCATATTTTTCAAAAGTCAAAACACGGCCAAAACTTTGATGTCCTTATCAAATCAATCCATTAAATCAAAAAACTCAAAATTAAAAATATTTTATATATTAAATATATCGATTACATATTCAAACCCTAATAACCACCCATTATATGATAACCATCCAAAAATATTTGTTAACAACAAATATAAAATTATCCAAAAATATCAATAAAAATAACTACCCATTACATGTTCATCATACAAACACATACTACTAAAAATTAATTTGGTAAAAAAATAAAATATTTATCATTTTTATATAATTTTATCTTTGCTGGGCAGAAATAATTTTAAAAAATTCACAAATAATTTTTTGATATTTATTTTTGTCAAACTAATTTATATTTTATTAAATTGATGACTTTGTCCTTAAAATGAAGCAGTAGTGTTTTCAATTATCCTTATTTGAAACGCGAGTCAGAATTTATGATCAAATATATTACAATTAAAAATTTAAGAATCAAAGTGATTCAAGTCTCAAATTACAGAAACGTTAATGTAATTCGTCCATTATTCAATTGTCAATTTGCAATTGAAAAATACGTATAAAAAAGGAAGTCATAACTTTTATAATAAAAGTTACACAAATAAAAAAAAAATTAAGAAAAAAATCCTTAGAGTGAAAAATCCTAATTTCTTAGAAGTTATAACTTTTATAATAAAAGTTACACAAATAAAAAAAAAATCCTTAAAGTGAAAAACCCTAATTTCTCAGGTTATTCGCACAATTGGAAGCTAAAGATTGCTTTGAAGAGTTTTTTTTCCCCTATAGTTTGGTTAGTTCTATTTATTTTTGTCTTTAATTAGAAAAAATTCAAAATTTTGTCAAATATTTTTACTTTACTAATTTGTTTCGACTAAAGAACCTAAAATTTTTATAAAAATAACTGAATTAAATAATTAAAAATTAGAATAAAAAACCATAAAATAACTAAAATATGGAGAGAGAGAAAAAAAAAACCCATAAAAACAACAAAATACCTGCTAAATTAAATAATTTAAAAATTAGAATACAAAAAAATAAAAAATAATAAAACCAACTGAATGAACACACTAAAAAAAAAAAAAATACAAAAACACACTAAAATGAACGTTAAAAAAAAAAACTTAATAATACAATTAGAAAAATTAGAACACCAAAAATAAAAACCCCATAAAAACAATGAAAAACCAACTGAATGAAACAATTAAAAATTGGAATACGACACATTTTGAGGGAAATGACTTTAACCATACAAAAGGCTCGAGAAATTTAGGTCTCAACTCATGTCAAGAAAACATCTAAGCCCCGGTTTGGTTTTTGAGTTGGGACTAAATAAACACACATGAACCAAAAAAAAGGTACAAAATCACAAAATGACCAAACACTTAACTTTTAATGCAAAATTACCAAATTGAACCATATACAAATAAAAAGTCAAAAAAGCATCATTTTCAAGTGGAGGGCAATTTTGCCATTCCAATGCAAAAAAGCCAAACAAAAAAACCAAACGAACAAAAAAGTGCCAGGCTAAAAAAGTTTAAAAAGCCAAAAAGCCAAGTTTGCCAAACGACACCTAAATATAGCAAAACATTTGTAGAAATACTTAATTAAATGTAGAACAATGATTTCACAATACATACATAGATAAGGACTGTAGTAGAGTAACAGCAATAGAAACAACAACAAAACAACTTATATAGCACAGTTTCTACATCACAAGAGACCACAATCATACGTAGTATGATCATTTTGGTTACGAAAGAAAATAACCATCAAAACAATACTAGCCAATTTCACCAACATTGATGGAGGTCCCACTAGCAAACCAGTGAGATAAGTTTGCATCGACAATCGCACCACTCTCATCCTCTGCTCTTTCACATACTGATCCATTGCTTCTGCAACTTTATGCATCATCAACTGACTTCGGCTTTGGATTTGATGGACTTCACTAAGTTTCTGATACAAACATCTAGCGAGAACAATAGCATCTTCCAAACTTGCCGAACCACCTTGTCCAAGGAATGGACCCATAACATGCATTGCATCCCCGGCTACTGTTACTGTTCCTTTTCGAAATTTTCCCAATAGCAAGTCCCATGGAGCACGATATCTCACGTGCGTGAGAGACAATGATTCTACGTCACTGTCTTCGATCATTTGTTGAATTTCAGGTGGGAAACCATCGATTAAGGGTAGGGTTGACTGTATAATAAGGTCTGGATTTTGTAAAGCCCTGGCATCTATTCATTTGCAGGTAAACAACATAAAAACAAAAAACAAAAAAAAGAAAGAGCATACCGCCAGTAGACTGACTTGTGCACATGTGCACATCCTATGCTATTTATAATCACACAGAGAAAGCAACTAGCAAATTGAATCAAATGTCTTAGAATATACTATTACCTTTAGGAGTGGATTGTTGACCCACCATCCAGTTGACTGACTTATCATCAATTGGAACTCTTCCTACCACAATGTTGTTCCTCCTCATTCGGACAAATTCATGGGCAAATGCATGACCACTTGGATACTTCGTCAAACCTCTCACAGCAGACAGGGGAAATGCTTTTGGGAGTTTTAACTCGAGGAAGCCAGCTACCACCGAATTTGCTCCATCACATCCAATCAAAACCTGCAAGATTAGTAACTTTCCTCTCAAATTGTTTTTAGTTCACTGCTGTCAATATTAGTGTTTCATCTTCTTAAAACTAAAATTAGCTGGTAAGTCAAATTCACATGTTGATTTGTTAGGTGCACCTGATGAATTAATGGACCAGGCAATTTATCTATAAAAGAAAAGAGAGTGTGCATAAGAAATAAAATGATTTAAACATTTTTTTTTTTTTTTGATATTCAAGTGTCCAGGCCAGTTTATGCACACCTCGACTAAGGGGTTATTTGTGATATTCTAAATAAGTGTACTTTTTGACTTTTTATGAAATATGAATTGGATTTGAAGTGATGTGGTAGAGAGATGATGTGACTTAAATATGATAGTAACTTTTTGACTTTTTTTTGAAGATACCAAACTTAGCCTAAATCCCGGGGCCTTGAAGTTAAAAACCGGGCAAACCTCCAATGGCCTCAAGGTTTGGATGTTTGGCCTTCGTGGGTTTTGAACTTGTGACCTGTTGGGTGGTAAGCCCTTTGGTTGCTTTCTTCATCCACTAAGCCAAACCCCTTGGGATTAAGTGATTTAAACATTTGCTTACACAATTTATATTTTCCCTCTTTATTTGGGAAGAAATTTGGAAACGGAAAGGGAAAAGGTTTTGAAACTAGGTGAAATGTAAATATATTTTTATTCATATTTCACCTTCCTCTTCCCTTTCCCTTTCCAAATCTCCCGACCAAACACAGCATAAAAGTTCATCTCTTGTGTTTGAGATATGCTTATCTTGCTCTTTTAAAAAGGTTCTCAAGCTTTGAGCCTAAATTTATTCAAATGGTTGGGTTGAATAATGAATAGAGATTGATTCAACCGATTTATCACAAACCAAATGAAGCCTTCAAGCTTGTATGTGTATTTCGGTGTATGAATACAACTTCAAGCTTGACTAAGGCACAAGATTACTATCTGTATGGATGACATTGCTAAAATTATGTAATAATAGCTCTTTTTTGTCGATCCGGCTACAAGTAGCAACCTAAACAAGCTAGAAAAACACATGTTTTCTAGAGAGTTCTTCATACTCCAATATGCAATTTCTTGCTATCAAATATATATACATATATATATATATATATATATTACAACATTATTTGTTTGACTTCATGAGGAATAGACATCTCCCATGTCGCATGAAGTTAGAAATTGATGTTACTAAGTATTGTGAAGGAAATTATTCCAACCTCAAACACACAGGAAACTAATTTCAATGATCTTTAAAGGTCCTTCCTCGATTCAAGCTTTGGAGGACATGGATAAAATAAAAGGGCTAGCTATGCGTGTTTGCAGTACAACACAATTTTCAATAACTTAATAGATGGATCATAATGCTGATCACGTACATGTGCATGCATAATAAATTGGTTACAGAGTAAGTTATTGTACACAATTGCCATATAAAAGTAGTGGAGTGAAGATCGATGATGAACATTAATTAATTACCTTGGCAACAATACACCTGCCATCAAGCAGTTGGAGAATTGGATTGGAAGTTAAAGGATCCAGCTTAACACCTACTATCTGGCACCCAAAATGTATTGTATGTGGTGGCAAAGCATCTGCTAGTGTATTGATAAGGTCACTCCGCTTCAAGCATCGAGCTTCACCATGCCTATCCTAACAAAAGCTGGCTTAAATTTTTCTGTTTTGGCATTTATTAAAGTATATTTAATTGGATTCATTCTATCCCTTTTGTGTAATTAAGTCCCAAATATCCTCATTAACTTTGGGCTCATTAATTTTATAAATTAGAACCCCCAATTGAAAAACAGCCTGATTCAGAAAAATAAAATAAATAAATAAGGAAAAGGAGAATTAAACATTTGAGCTTACCCAAATGATGTTTCTTTGGTTGAACCCTTATCAAGCCATACCTCTCGAGCCCTATACTTATGCAATGGCCATATAGTTAGAAGTAGTATATATGCCTGGAAACATGCATTAACCATAAACTACTTTGCAATAATTTGAAATTTGCTTCACAATTATCTGTGTTTCGATTTTTTAAAGGTTCCACAATCCCCGTAAGGGTGTATGCTGCATGCAAAAACTCATCCGAGAGTAGAGGAAATTTGTGATACATAAACGCTAGAACACTGTTCTGTCTTCTAATTCTGTGCACCTAGCATTTCTGTTTGTGATATAAATAACTCACTGAGGCATCCCATTTAAATGTCCACACACCCGTTCGTCAGAGACACAACTCTTTTTGAGAGTTGTTATGTGTGATAGAATAGGATGCAACTCTTTTCCAAGTGTTTTATACAATAGAATTCAAATTGAAATGAAACTGTAACTACCAAACAAGTTCCCACATGAGAGGTTTGTCACCACTCCAAGAGGATCAATTGGACACAGGAGGGTGCACCGTGTTATGGTGTGATCACCTCCTATTCCATAATTATTTAGTTGTAATGTAAGAATTAAAAAAGAGATTGAAAATTGCAAGCTTATGTTCTTATTCAAAATTGAACTACCACAAAACCAATTTGAGCTTTTGAGTTACTTGCATCGGCCTAGCTAGGCGATCAAATGGTAATTAATATTTTGGCTCTAGGCATAAATTTTTTTATTAAATTCTACCAATGGTTCAAGGACCTATGTAATCATTCATGTAAAATACACACTCTAAGAAAAAACAAAAATAAATTACAAAGAATATGTTTGCATAATAATTTTTCAGAAGCGATATGTGCACAGAAAATTGAGCAAAAATTTAATTGTTGGTCCATATTCAAATCTTGTATGGTGGGGACCACTTCTAAAATGAATCCAACACACACATTAAAGCTTTTGTGCATTTATTCTGTGCATGTATTAGTGCTCTAATTTTCTGCATTTATTCTATGCATGTAGCGTTGCTCAAAATTTTCTCACTTGCATTTTGCTACTCATAGGCTTATATAATTTTTAACTAAGGTGAGAGAAAACCAAGGTACTACTATTCTTTGTTTTTCTTTTTGTTTTATGTTTTCATCATTTTGGTGCTCCCCAATACAAAACTTGGATCTCCCTACCCAATGTGTTGCTTTAAGTTTCATACCTAAGAGCATTTCCAAAGGTGTAAAAAATTTTCTTTTTAGGAGTTATTTTATCACAGTAAAAGTGCACTTAAACAGATTTGTTATGAGTTGCTCCACTCGCTAAGTATTTATTATGCTAAAATAGCACAAGTGCTCAAGCAGTGTAGTATTGTATTTGTAACTTGTTTTTCACTATCTATCAACCACCATTCACTAACTACTAATTTAAGTCAAAGTTATAAAATAAATAAAAATTGCATAAAACAAAACAAAAAAAATAATTATGGAAAATCAGAAAAAGCTCCCATCAAAATTGGAGTTTGTTGACTGTGATATTATTTTAACATAAATCTCGCTTTTACTTCATTGATAAGATAATAAGCTTTTGCATAAGGCTCCATGTTAGAGTCATCCAAGTCCTAATAACTACTAATCAGATAATTTTATTTTTTGGTTCTCCATTTCGTTCATGTCCTCCATCACTCTTTCTTTCCTTTAGAGCATTTATAAAAAAGTGAAATGCCGAATATAAAAACACAAAGTAAATCATTGACTTATCAATCAGTATGTGGTAGGGCCAAAAAAAGATGTAAATATGTATATCCATTCTATGGGTGATTCATTTTCATGAGAAAGTTATTATCACAAATTTAATGAGTGATAATCAAATACTATATAAAGGTAAAACAAAAAAATATTTTCGGTTGTAACCAAAATATAACAATACAGCACAATAAGTCATAACTAAAAACTACAAACGTATATATCATTGGAATGGGTTCCTCTCCAGTCCAAAAGGATGTTGTAAGGGCTCACAGGGCTACCACGGGTCCTATTACAATAATCTGAACTGTTTATTTTGTTAGGCTTTATATGTATATCATTCATATAAAAAAAAAATAAAAATAGATCGATAAGATATTTATAATCCGTTTATTTTATCACAAAAATAGATGATTTATTTTTAAAACACATTCACCGTTAATTTTTTTAGAGACCAATTCGATAAAATTAATTGCCTACGAATATCGTATGGACCTAATCTACATACACGCAAAATCTAATAAAATGAAGAGTTGGAATCATTAAAATCAAAATCAAACCCGTAGATAGCACCCTCCGGTCGAGATTTGGAGAGGAAGGAAGCCCAATCCTTGTAACTATGAATTTCAAACACACATGGAAAATTCAAACATCTAGTGTGTGAATATATATATATATATATACCGCAGAAGAGGAAGAGAAGATTGTCTGAGAAGAGAAGCGAGGCCAAGCTGATGAAGGGCGAGCCAACCATTAGCCAAGATCGCAATAGCTGCACCAGTTGCCCTCAAAGTCTCAGATTTTTCCAAAACCACACTTCTCACACCCTTCCTGCACTTTTCAATATCATTTTTGTGTTCAATCTTTTTTTTTTAATTAATCAATTTCCTCATTAATTATCACTATATCTCCATTTACCATTAAAAAAAAAAAAAAAGAGCAACCTGTGTAGAGCAAGGGCGGTGGCAAGACCGCAAATCCCACCGCCGACTATCACAATCCCATGCTCTTCTTCTTCTTCTTCCTTCACTTCTCTCCTATCCATCTCTCTCTGAGAATGGAGTTGAAATATGGACAGAACACAGATGATCCAAATCCCTCTGTTTCCTCAGTTTTCATCCATTTAATCCTCGCATTTTTTTATTAAATAATCATTTGGTCGGTTAACATTTTTTATTAAAAAAAATAACACTGATACTGGAGTTGTCTTCAGCTTACACTTTTCCCCAGTTTCATCCATTTAAGAACATCACGACAGAGGTCTATTTTGGAAAGTAAATTAAAAATTAGTGTTTTAATTTTTAATTTTTTTTTTATAAAAATAAGGGAAAATTACTAGAAAATCCTATTTTAGATTTTTTTATACCAATCAATCCATGTTTTTTATTTTTATTTTATTAAATCCTAAAATTTACACTTGTAGACCCAGAGGTCCTATTTGAGTTTTATTATATATTTTTTTGACCATTTTACCCTTATATATATAGGTGCTTGTTTGAATATGATTTTTGGGAAGTCAGTGATGTGCGTTTGGATTCCGGATTCTTTTGCAATTTCTGATTTCTCCTTGCCATTTTCGATTTTCGATTTTCGATTTGGTAGTTTCTGAAGCTATAGATTGGGTGCGATTTTGCGATTATTGAAGCTCCAGGTTTTGTGCGATTCGCAATTTCTGGTTTGTCTTTGCGATTTTCGATTTGCGATTTTGTCTGGTTTTCAGTCGATATTGTGGAGAAGGTTAGTTTTTGTTTAAGATTGGTGTTTTGATTTGTTCTGTTCTTCATTGTTGTTCGTCATCAATTTTGTTCTTCATTGTTATGTTCTGTCATTCTTCTTCGTTTATCATCATTTTTGTTCTTCGTTGTTCTTCGTCGTTCTTCATCGTTTATCATCAATTGATTACGGTGATGTTTATGTAATGCGATTAGTGATTGATTTGTTGTTGTGATGAAATCATTGTGTTCATGTGAATTTTTGAATGATGAAGTTTTGTTGCATCAGTGTTTGAAAAAACTGTTGTTTTTGCATTTAGTGAACTGGAAGTTCATGCTATTAGTATATGAATTTTATAATTAAAATTGTATGTATGTGTGTATACTGTGAGCTTAAAATTTGTTGTATGTGGTGTGTATGATGATAAATGTAGGGCTTATGATTGTTTGTTGAGGAGGTAGAGTTGTTTTTTTATGATGTGAATATTTGAACTATTTAAAAATCTTGATACATTTCATTGATACTATTGATGATTTTGCAGTGTGATACGAGATAAATGGATTTTTTCATGTTGTTTGCACAAAATAGATTTTTTCATGTTGTGAGCTTATGATTGTTTGCACAAAATAGATCCACCGGCCATCGATTGATTGCCGGTCGGCACTAAATACTGCCGGCCGGCAATAAGTTCCTGCAGAACCTGCAACTCACAGCAGCAGAGGGCAAAATCTTGCATGGCAATGCAATTCAAGCTATTTATGTACCAATCACACTCCCTATCATGTTAATGACTCAAGGGAGGATGTGCCTCGATTCTCGGGCCACCAATCACGCATTTCTATGCATGGTAGCCTAAAGGATCAAGTGTGCACTTTCATGTCAAATGAAATGCAAACCAATCAAACAAAATGAGGCCCAATTCCTATCACCAAATCAAGGAACAAGGCATGCATGTCTATGTGTGCAATCCTAAACATGTCAACTAGTATGCAACATGGGATGCAAACAAGAATGCTAGTATGCAAACACACATACAAGGCAAGCATGCAAACCAAGCAAAGGGGTGGACTTAAACATGACTTAGGCAACTCCAAATAGGCCCAAAATCAGTAGCCAAAGTGCCCAAAAAGGAAGGCTAAGCACACACACATGCATGCACATGTTAAGGCACAAACCTAAGCATTAAACCAGCAACTCTCAAACACACTTGAAAGAGGCTAACATGGACAATTGGCATGGAATGAAAAGCTTTAAAATCATGTCAAAATGTGGTGCCAAACCAACCCAAATGAGACAAGCATGAGCATGCAAGCATGGTCCAAGTACTTGAGGCAAGTCATGAAGCCTTGAAGCACATTTAGCATAACAAACATGGTGTGCATTAAACAACTAAAACAGATTTTTAGCATGTTAAAACAAGGCCAAAGGACTACTTAGATGGCATCTAAGTGGCTCAAATTCAAAGGCATGCACAATGGTCAAAACATAGGGCATACAACACATGCTCTCAAAGCAACAAAGAGGCAACTAAGGCAAGCATATGAGCATGCCAAAGGGACTGAAATTACATGTTGGATCGTTCCAAACCACCAAAATAATGCAATCAACACATGCTACACATTCACATACTTGAGGCATACAAGCCCGACAAGCCACAAATGCAAAGAAGCTATACTAAGCATGCCAAAATCGATCCAAACTACTATGGACAGACCTAAAGCATGGCAAAATAAGCACAAAACATTCACAAGGCTAAGCCTAAAACATGCTCGAACAAAGGCTAACAACCTAAGGCATATTAAGGCAATTACAAGACATTACATGGTAGGTATGCTAAGCATGCATGGTGTACCAAAACCAACACACAACATGATTATATTATGGCATAATAAGCATGAAATGCAGCCTAGACATGATCAACACACACTCTAACATAGGCTCCCTCAAGAGGCCAAAAAATGGTCCCTTTCAAGGACAACAAGGAGAGGGGGTGGCCCTCCCCTTTTGGAGACATCAAGGCACCATCTCCACCACTGAAATCCCTCAAGATTTCAGTGGTGAAGAGGCCCAAACACCAAAGTCTCGAAACTTGCACAAAATGGCACAAAACAAGGGCCTTGCAAGGCCTAAGAGGGGTCAAACTTCCCCAAAGCACAAAACACTCTTAATAAACTATCAAGAGGGCCTAAAAACAGAACTTTTTTATGTTATACACTAAACACAAAAACAGCTCTAAGATAGGTAGAAATAGGATGCAAAAATGGGGAATAAAAGGGAAGTTTCTTACCCTTGAAGGCCACCTTCACAAATGATGCTCCAACAGCCCTTCTTGGCTTGAATCCACCTCCAAAACACTCAAACAAGCCTCCAAGGGTCTCAATTCTAAGAGATGGTGTGTTAGTGTGTGTATGTGAGCAAAAAATGGCACAAAACACACACTTATAGAGATAGGAAAATATTTCTAACCCTAACCCTAGAACTCAAGCTTTACAAAGCTGTCTAAAATGTCTAACAAGTGTCCAACCCTAATGCCAAGAGAAGACTCTCTCCTATATAGGCAATTCCCTCTTGTAAAGCTTATAAAACAAGCCATTCAAGAGGGAAATCCCTCCATACACGTGTATGGAGGGGAATGGAGTGGGTGCCAGCTATCACAGCTGGCACAAAATATCTACAAAAAATAGATGAACAGTGGTCGGCCACTCAAAATTGTCATTTTGACAAAATGGAGTGCCGACCGGCAACAAAGAGTGCCGACCGGCAAAATGTATTGCCGGTGGCAACAAAAACTAGCCGGTGGCCTCTAGCCACTGCTGGTGGTGTGTGGGGATGCCTCACAAGGCATTCCCTACCCCTCCAAGGCAAAACACAAGTGTTTGGTGCAAAATCAGACACAAAACGGTCGAGTTCGGAGATCCTGAGGCAGGGCGCGTAGCCGAGACCTCCGGGAACTCCAAACGAACACAAACATGGATAATCACCGAGTGTTCAAATGGTGACGTCCAAGTCTTGAGGACGGTCAAAATGGGGTGTCTACAATGGGCAAGCACAATCGGAAGTCTTGTAAAGAACCAATACAGAGTTATGGTGGACATTGTGAATTTCACATTCAGTTTTGAACATTTACAGTTTTTTTTTTTTAGATAAATAAGATACCATTGTGAATGTTACATACATTTGCATTGGATACACATTTTATTAGTTGATACATTGGTGTACTTGTTTTGTATTTCGATACAATTTTTTAATAAGAAGGGATTCATTAATTCTATGCAATTTGTCATTTTGTAGTTTTTTTTTTTTTTTGAATGTTCACATTGTGAATGTTCACATTTTGTAGTTTTTTTTTTTCATTTTGTATATGTATGAAATAGTTTGTTTATCAGTTTTATGAAAACAAAATATTATCTTGTTACATATATACACAATATGTGTTCATGGATGGAATATGATATATGTTTTTGAACAGATTTGAGGTGTGGTAGATGGAAAAAGATGGGCAGCCACAATTAAAGTTGTTAAAGATCAAATAATAGAGTTCATGTGAATATTATGTTGAGTTGTGAGTATTGGTTCATGTGTTGGATATCGTTGTGAATATTATGTTGAGTTGTGAGTATTTATAGTGCAGAATTTGTTTTAGATAAAGAACATAGTGTTGTGAATGTTACATACATTTGCATCAGTAAACAATTTAGTAGTTCATGTATGAGTGTACTTGTTGGTGCAAGCTTCTTAATGTGAATTTTCATATTTTGATACAATGTGTCAATAAAAAGTTAACATTGTGAAAGTTCACATTGTTAACAGGTCGTTCTATGAAATTTATAATTTTGTAGTTTCTTTACATTTTTTTTTTTTTTGAAATAGTTTGTTTTGATTTTTTGCAAAATAAAATGTAGAAAAGTTACATATATCCCCAATATGTGTTGACAGGATGAGCATATGATATACATATGTAAACTTTCACATTGTGTTGTACTTATCAAACACATATAATGACTAATAATACTCATACACCATGAATAAGACCAAGAAAGAACATTGATATTAAAAGTACATTTCTTGGTAGACAAAATGTATATAGCTATTCATATCAACATCTTTGTGGAATGATTGTTTAGTAACTAACAATACCCAAGTTCACATGTTAGTGAGTGGTATATTATATACAAAACATATTGTACTTGGACAAAAGCTGATGTTAACATTGTTTCATCAATACATCAAAAGAAGTCTAGTTCTGAGATGCATCCTTGTTGGTGTCAACAACAAAACTTGGATGATTTGTTCTTTCAGGATCATTCAGGAATGCTTCAACTAATAGAGCTCTCATAGCAAGCCAAGCTTCCTTGTCCAGCACAGGTTCAATTGGTTCATGAAGGGCATGTTGCCTCATTATGTAGCAAAGTGCAACTCCGCAATTAAGACTGTATGAGAAAAAAAAGAAGAAGAAGAAAGAATCAATATTTTGTTATATTCACATTGGTTGTAGCTACTATGTCAATGAGAATATTAATTGTAAATACTCACGAATTTGGGTCTTGTTGAGGGCATGCATCAACTGATTGCAATGGCTTGACATAATCTGAGGGTGTTAATGTATCTGCCATATCCGATGTGGAGAGCAATTTCTGAATATGTGATTCGATATATGTTTTCTGTGATTGTGAATATGATTAGATGTGTAGAATAGATAATATTTTAACTACGTTGATATGTAACTCAATATGTACATTTTTTCATATTATTGAATGAAATATTGAAATTACCACTATGTTTGCTTGAGCTAGGTGTATGTCTTCAAAACCATCTCTGGGCCTCATTGAATTGTAGTGCTTCCACACTCCATCATCCATGTCGCTCACTACTATGGTCCAATGATACTTAAAGTGGAGTGGAAAGTGCAGATATCGGTACTGATTTGCTTGCTTGATGTGAGGATCAATGAATTTGGTTTGTAGTTCTGCTTTTTCATCTTTAATCATGCTCTGTAAACATTGACAGCACTTTGTTAGTAATTAGTTTTATAAATAAGGGATCAAACTTGTTTTTAATTCAGGATAAAAAAAATAAAATAACAAATTATACCAAACACAAGCTGTTGAAAAAGAATGATTTGTCAAATTGTTGTGAATCTGTCATCATTGATTCCTGCTTTCTTCTTAAAATTTCTGCATATGCATCTATGACCTGTATATATTCAATGTTAATGTGATTATGATGTGAATGTTAATATATATAACCTTTAATGGACAATGTACAAAGCACCATACATTGTTTGTTATGGACTTGTCTTGAATTATTGACTCAAGATCGTCATAGAAAACATAAGTCTCCTTGGTGCTTCCTCGCCAAACAGTTAACCTACATTTAGAGTTTAGAAATAATAAGACAAGGATGGCATGTAAAGATATAGAAGTTGTTTGAAATATGCTTACCCGTAACCTCCATTTTTGTGCATATTCCTTATCTTTTGCTTGTCCTGTTCAGATATGATCTTCCAAACCTCATATTTGTTGGACAGCCTAAGCTTATTATGTTTAGGACGCTTGATGTCTCGAAGCTTGTGCAAATAGCCTTCAAAATCTGGATCTACAATTTCACATTGCTTCTCAATGTCATTTTGTTCCAAATTTTCCAACTTCCTTTTCTGTTTGTCACCCTTTTTGTCTTGATATTCAAAATCAGGCAACTTCAATTCTTTCCTTTTTTTGATTTTGATGCGCTTCACCAAAGATGTAGGAGTTTTTTGGGTCTTCTTCTTCAAATTTTGCTTCAGTTCCACATCCAAAGTCTCCTGGTTTATTTGTTGTGTGACAGCATGTACTGCATCATCATCAATTTTATCTTCTAGCATAGTTTTCTCAAGTTGGAGTATAGTCTTCTCAATTTGGAGGTCAATTATGGAGTTGCTTTGCCTTTCTATCTCTGCATTCTTGTTATCAATTGTATGTTTGACAGTGGACAACTCATTCTGAACTGTTGGATTCTCCTTCTGGTTACATATTAATGTTTCCAGCTCCAAGATGATTTTGTCTTTCATGTCATTTGCTGCCTGCAGATTCCGGTTCTCAATTTGTAGTTTCTCGATGAGGTCTAATGCTTTTTGATGGTCAGCAACCATTTTCCCTATAATGTTGTCCTGAGCAACCTTTGACACAATGACTTGATGCACCCCATGTGCATGTAGATATGCAAGAGTCTCTGCACCTTCCTCAATATTGGCTTCATCATGTTCATTGCTCTGAAATTCTGCTTCATTGCCAAACTCTGTATCAAATGCCTCATCAATGTCATCCTCTTGTATGCTCATGTCCATTTCTTCCTCAATTTTGACTTCATGATGAATAATACTCTCAGGTGCATCTTTTTGATTCTCCTCATCCCGAATTATTGTTTGCGCCAACAGTGTGCTCTCACGATCTGTCAGTATGAGTTTCTCTATATAAACCTGGTAATAGAGATTACTGTTAGTTTTAGGACAATAAATAATATTATTCACATTGGATAATGTTGGTATCTAACCTCATCATCATTGATTGACGAGAAAGACAAATTCTTCACATTCTTGTGAAGTTTTGTTAGATTCCATTTGAGAAATCGAGGTGCTGCATTTTGCAAAATTGGTTCCACTATTTTGGTACGCTCACACAGCCAATACTGCATAAAATGTAACAAATTGTCAACTATATGATTGAACATTTTCAATGTAAGATGAAAATTAGACTACAAATTCACAATGGGAAGACTTATAGTTCAACTATGAATGTCAAAACAAAACCTTGACAATGTGACTTAAGATAATCAATGTAATATGGAAAACAAACTCCAAACATTCACAATTTGAAGATTCATACTTCAAACACAAATGTTAGCAATATGACAATTCACTCAATGTAATCAATGAAATGTCAAAACAAATTTCAAATACTAACAATGGTGTTTTGAGTCTATTGGAATATCAACAATATGGCTGAACATAATCAATGTGACAATGAAACTAGACTCCAATCATTTACAATGTGAAGATTCACACTTGGAACAGAAATGTCAACAATGGAATATCAATAATGAGATTCAACATAATCAATGTAACATAGATAACAAACTCTAAACATTCACAATGAGAAGATTCATACTTCAAACACAAATGTCAACAATGGAATCTTGACAATGTGACCATTCACCCAACATAATCAATGTGATGTGAATATTGAAATATGAAGTATATGATTGAACATTTTCAATGTAAGATGAAAATTAAACTCCAAACATTCACAATGGGAAGACTTATACTTCAAACATGAATGTCAAAACAAAATCTTGACAATGTGACTCAACATAATCAGTTAATATGCATGTCAAAAAAAAATTATGATTATAAACTAATGTGAATGTATCGTTTCAGACGTACACATTAATAGTTATGTGAGTGAAAGTAGTATTACATACCATTAAAGCCATAACACAGCCAGTCACTCGTTCTGGACGTTGATGATGAAGTTCAATGGAATTCATTAATGTGGACTTGATGGTTTCTGCCCAATCATATTCCCTCATCTTGTCCAAATGCTCCATGTGTTGATAGTATGCCCATCCAATTGTCTCGCCAGTTGTGGAATAAAAGAGCTTTAAACAAGCATACAAACTTATCAACCTAGCAACCTCCTCATTATCTGATTTCTTTCTCCCAACCAATGCATCATCGATCAAAGATCGGATATTTTTCGATGTAAGCCTCTGTGTGTCCTTGCACTTCTTGCCGATAAGTCCAAATGTTGGCTTCGAACCATATGCAGTTTCCATTGGCACAGATCCGCAGTCTATTCCAAAAATTAATTTGATGTCATGTGCAGACAATTTGACAGATTTGGGGCCAATTTTGAAACAATTTGATGCAGGGTTGTATGTCTCTATAATCTTTGCTATCACATCGTCATATTTCATGCATGATGATAGTTCAATTTTTGTGTTTATCAATGCATCAAACATCATCCAAAATGGAGTTCTCTTCAAACATTTCAGCTGCCCATCAGTGAACTTCGTTGTTGACATTAACTTTACCAAGCCAGTCATGTTTGAACGGTAGTTCACTTTGTTCATATCGACGTTGGGTTTCACATCAGGTGGAGCTGTCTCTTCCTCATGGGTTTCTTCTTTTCTTATTTTTGTCTTTGGTGTTGATATAACATCTGTCAAGAAAATGTTAAACAAAAATAGAGACTAGACATTAAGAGGAATGAGTAATTAACAGTGCTATTAAAATGAATATTGATGAGGACCAAATTTCATAGCATCACTCATAGATAATATGTAAAGAATTAGAGAATATGACAGCATCTAAAAATGTGAACATTCATACTTGAAACACAAAATGTCAATCATGGAATATCGATAATGTGACTCGACATAATCAATGTAACATGCATGACAAACTCCAAACATTCACAATGAGAAGATTCATGCTTCAAACATGACTGTCAATAATGGAATCTTGACAATGTGAACATTCACTCAACATAATCAATGTGACGTGAAAATTAGACTCAAAATACTAACAATGAGAAAATTCCTACTAAAAAACAATTAGCACATTATTGTGAATGAAAATGTGAATATTGGAATATCAACTATAATTGAACATTTTCAATGTAACGTGAAAATTAGACTCCAAACATTCACAATGTGAACATTCATACTTGAAACACAAAATGTCAACCATGGAATATCGATAATGTGACTCAACATAATCAATGTAACATGCATAACAAACTCTAAACATTCACAATGAGAAGATTCATGCTTCAAACACGAATGTCAATAATGGAATCTTAACAATGTGACCATTCACTCAACATAATCAATGTGGCATGAAAATAGACTCAAAATACTAACAATGAGAAAATTTACTCAAAAACAATTAGCACATTATTTGAATGAAAAATGTGAATATTGGAATATCAACTATATAATTGAACATTTTCAATGTAACATGAAAATTAGACTCCAAACATTCACAATGTGAACATTCATACTTGAAACACAAATGTCAACCATGGAATAATTGACAATGTGACTCAACATAATCAATGTAAATGGATAACAAACTCTAAATTCACAATGAGAAGATTCATATTTCAAACACAAATGTTAGCAATGTGACAATTCACTCAACATAATCAATGAAATGTTAAAACAAATTCCAAATACTAAGAATGGTGTTTTGAGTCTATTTTAATCTCAACAATATGACTCAACATAATTGTTCTAGCAATGGAAATAGACTCCAATCATTTACAATGTCAACATTCATATTTGAAACACAAAATATAAGCGATGGAAAACGGAATTTCAATATTCACAATGAGAAACAGAGCATTCATAAACATTCCTAAATGTTGAGTCCCTAAACACTAAAGCTGAAAAACAGAGCATTCATAAATGTGACATGAAAACAGAGCATTCATAAAGAAGAAAATTATAATTTGTAATTTTCAAGTGTAAATGTCGAATCCAATAAACATTAAACATTAAAACATTGAAATGTGAATATTCAGATTTTAATGAAAGAATATGAACTAGTGGATTTAATGTCAGAAAATAGTATAAAATTGAAGAAAATAACTTACTTTTGTTCACCATTGTAGATATCGATTGGAGTGAGGATCGTAGTTGCCGGAAAGGAAAAAGGCGCGTATGATCTGATATGAAGATAAGGTTAATATCGTCTTTTTACCTAGGACAGGACTAAGTAGAATATTAAAATAAATTTTGGACTAATTAGAACATAAGTAATTAAAGATGGATTTATGAAAAAAGCTCCCTAAAAATAATGTGTAAAAAATTATAAAAAATAATATAATTTTAAAAAGTCAAAAAATTAATAAATCCACTTCTAATTTAATTATCAAAAGAGGCCATAATACGAAAGGATAATATTAGAGCATCTCCAACGGTGAACCAAATTTGAGTAAAAAAAAGCCAATTTTCTCAATCTGATATGGCTTGCTCCAACCGTGCATCAAAAGGGAAGGGTCGACCGATTGGTCGACCGACCGGTCGACTGGTAAGGGTAAATTTTTTTTTTACTTGTTTGAACCTTTTTTGACCGGTTTGAACTTACTATTTGAAAGGGAACCGGTCGACCGGTTTGGTCAACCGGCCGGACAACCGGTTGGTTGATTGGTTGGCCCACCCCAACGGTAACGCACAGTGAAATGGTGAAATCTGGAGCCTGTTCTCACTTTGATGAATTTTTTGTTCCATTCTCATTTTGATACCAATTTGGTGAAACCATTGGAGCTCCAAAAAGTGACTTTTTCACCAAAATTCAAATCTAATGCAAAGTTTGATGAATCGTTGGAGATGGTCTTAGAGACCAAATTTTATTAAATTTTTTATCAAATATCTTACATAGATGTGGGACTCATATAGAACTTATATAGTGTAGATCTTATACCTATGAGATATTTTAATAGAAGATTAGGTAAAATTTTTTAAATTTCTAACATTTTCCTAATATGAAACTGTCACAATTTCTTTCTATTTCGAAATCAAATTAAATGATGTTGTTGGGCCATGGTGGGCTCAATTTTAGATTCATTTCGATAATACAAACTGTTCAATATGTAAAGTTTGTTAAGTACATTATTTTTGAAAAAAATCACATTGATTAGATATCGATAGCTATTTGAACAGATTGCATTTGTTTCAACGACAATTATGATTTAAAAAATAAATCGCATACATAAATATAAGTTGATCAAGTGATTATCGATATCCGATTAATATGAGTTTTTGTAAGAATAATACACTCAACGAACTCTACACATTTTACTATTTAAATTATCAAGATAGGTCTGGAGTCGGGCCCACTGCAGCCCAACATCACTCTTCAGTCAAAAGTAGCTAAATATAGATCGCAAATGGAATTTTTTTTAAATTTTAAACGTAATTAAAAATATATTTAAATTGATAAAATCATAATTATAATTATAAAAATTAAATTATAACTTTGCTAAATTAAAATCAGTATCGGATTAGGATTTTTGGAAATCTCAAATTAGACATGAAAAATGAGATTTTATCTAATTAAATATTTGAAAAATTAAAATTTTAGACAATAAAACAATGATTTATTTTTATTTTTTTTTACGAGTCTAATAATTGAGCTCTCTTTCATTAAAGGGAAATGTTATGGTATATATCCCCAAATAGTGTATATTATATGCATTTTATTATAAAAATGTGTAATTTAATCATTAAATTTCGAAACATTAATTACAAAATGCGTAATCTTGTCATAAATTGGTATAACAAAAATTGTTGTAATCAAGTTACAAACTTTTACAACAACAACAATCACAAAATTTTGAACATTTTTGTTATGCTAATTTATAACGAGTTTACACATTTCGTGATTGATATTACAAAATTTTATTTTATGATAAAATTTACATATTTTTGTAATAGGCTACATAGGATAGACATCATGGCATTTTGATGCATGGTTAAAAATGTATACTTATTTTATTCTTTGTAATCACTAATACATTTTTATTAAATTAATTCTCTCATGTTATTTTTATCTATGAGTTAAACCATTTAATTTTACTTTTTAAAGAATAATTTGCAATTGAGATGAAGATTGAAGCTAATTGATAATTTAAGAAATAAATGAAGAAAAATAAGTCAAATTGAACCCAAACTCTATTCAGCAGCAACCGACGTGTCATGGCCAATTGAAAAGAAGTGATTCACGTGCGAAGCAAAACAATTGGATTCTATTTGCTGGATGTTATGGTTTCGAAGAGGCATGTGTGCTTCGTTTTAATTTCTTGGATTTAATTTTTTAGAAATTAAAAAAAAAAATTTAGTGAATATTTTTAAAATTTTAAGAATTTTTTTTAAAATATTTTTAGATGTAACTTTTTTCTTTTTTTTTTTATTTTTATTTTTTTTATCATAATAGAAATATCCAGTAAAATAGCTAAACGACACATATAAAGAGGAATCCATCCAAAAGATAAACTTACACCAAGCAAAAGAAAAATGAAAACAAACAATACACAAAAGTAAATCTATGAAGAATACCCAGTTGCACAACATGTGCTTGTGCTCGTACTGCAAGAAGAGGATAAATCATGGGTTACAACCACAAAGTGGATAAGCTATATCAAGCACTGATTGACTCAAAAAAACAAACCAAAATACAAACAAAAACAAAAAACCACAAACAAAATCTCAAACCAGATCTGTGGCAGATCTGGAGTCGATCCATACCGGTGGGATGGAGGAAAGCAGAGAAGGCGACGGATACGGTGAATCTGGATGAGAAGGATTGTGGAGGCGGCAAAGAGCACAATTTGGCAGATCCGATGAGGCCCTAGCTGAGGAAGTTAGAAAGAACGAGAAAGGAGATGAAGAGTAAAGATTCCACAAAGAGGGGAAAGCAACCCACATGGAAGGAGAAGATGGAAAGACTAGGCTCCCAAAACATATTGATCCAAATAGGACAAGGAAAATGAAAGAAAAAGAGGGATAGAAAGGAGGAGAGAGACAGCTGGAGGTCAGAGCCCCCATCTCCCACCCTGAGCAGTGCCTTCAAGAGAAACCCTAGCAGAGGTAAATGTATCTAAATAGTAAAATATTTGTGAATATAGCGATCCCGGTTTTCCCTTCATTGTTTAATTGTATTCCGGGCTTGGGTCTGTGGATGTTGGTTGTTGTCTTATTCTCGTTTCCATCCTTTACTCTTTGTATTTGAGTCTTGGGTTGTGTTGGGCAGGGTTCAAACAGGTTGGTTGTGTTTGGAAACCAAGAGTTGATGCCCAGATTTTGGCCTTCACGCTTGAGCGGGGAGTTTGACGCTCGAGCGGGATTATTCAACCCTCAGTACTTTTCTCTGTAGGTCATCGGACGCTCGAGCGTCCACTTTCACGCTCGAGCGGGGACCTTCGTCTGCAGAACTTCTGGAAGTGTGCATTCGACGCTCGAGCGGTGTTTTTCACGCTCGAGCGTGAGTCTGTGTTTGACGCTCGAGCAGGGCGTTCCACGCTCAAGCGGACTGTGTTGTATATCAGTCCGAATTTTAGCATTTTGAATCACTTTTTCGGGCCATTCTTTCTCTCTAGCTTTTCAAAACCCTAATTTGAGAGCTCCTCTCTCTAGAACTCTCTCTCTCTCTACTTTTTAATCTTGGTTTAGTGAGACCCAACCCTTGTGCCTTTATTAAAGTGGTAGAGCTTTGCAAGACCTCCATTTTGATCCGAAAATCTTGGGGTTTGGAGCACTTTCGAGTTGGTTCATCATCTCCTTTGGGTCTCCTCATTTGAGGTAGGGATAACTACTCATATTTATGATCTTTGACATAAACTTATGGTCATTTTGATTTAATGTTGAATTTGGAAGTTTTGGGTGTTAGGGTTTCAAAATGTATAAAGAGGGGTTTTGTTCTTTTGACCAATACATGTGTATTTTGGGTCTTAAAATAAAGTTATTGATGTTTTTGATGATATTTGGACCCTTGGGTCAATGTTGAGAAAAGGAGAGAAAAGCCCTAATTTATGGTGATGAATAAATTTGTATAATCAATTTGGGAAGGTTATGGAAATATGAAATTGGGTAATTATGAGATTTAATGGTGGAGTTGGGTTGATTGATCACTTACCTTTGAAATTTTAGATAATTTATCTGTTTAGAAATAATTGTTTTGGGCTATCGGTGGAGGATAGTCGTGATTGTTGTAGACACTGCATGATGATTAGGTGAATTAAAACTAATAAATTGAATATGTCATTGAATATGACGAATGGGATAACACATTGAATATGTGCTTAGCTTGATCATTGTATATGATAAGTGTTTAAATACATAGTATATGTATGTTGTTTGAGAGAAGATAGGGGATGTACTCCACGGTTTGGGAGGAGATAGGGGATGGATTCCTAAACCGGATTTGGGAGGAGATAGAGGATGGACTCCAGTGATAACTAAGTTGGCCGGAGTGTCCAGGGTGAAAGTCCCGAAATCCATATTACGTTTGCATAACGTAGATGAATTGAAGTATTGAAATGATAATAATATGAGTTGTAGTCTCATTTGAACTTGAAGTGTTGAAGTGTTAATTATGTGAGGTGTAGTCTCATGTTAATTAATCATAACCAAAGTATTGTTGATATGAGCTGTAGTCTCATTTGAACTGTTTGAATGAATAGGGAACCATATCTAAGAATTGGTTTGGATAATGAAATGGAAAGAGATGTATGTTTGTTTATATGAGTTAAACATTTATCAAATGCCGATGTTTTAGTTATTGCTCATATTATGTTTATCATATCTCTACTGGGCGTTGGCTTACCCTATATGGGACATCATTTTCAGGTTCAGGTGTTATGCCGCCCCCAAGACCTTAGCTTGGATGGTTTTGGGAGTTGAAGACTCTTTTGGTTATTTTAATATTTTGGTGATACATGTAAATTCAAGCCAAGGGCTTACTTGTGTAGAGAGTTAGAACTCTTCTTTTGTTGTAACCAAGTGTTGACTTGGAAAGTTGTAAGCCTATAGGGCATTTACTTTTGCTGTCAACATGTATTACTTTTGTAAGAATACTCTGATGAATGAAAATATGTTTTATTCTCTTGTCTATGTATATCTTGAACGTTGGGTTTATTTGTATTATTTTGAGGGCGTTACAACTTGGTATCAGAGCGTACCGGGTTTGAATACCTTGGGTACGTGGGGAGTGGTTAGTATCACAATGGGTTTGTCTCGCTTGTTAGAGACTTAGATGTAACATTATGTGTTTATTTGATAACATGTTTACGTGACTATTTGGGTATGGGATTTAGTTTCTAGGATGTTGATTGGATCCTTGGGTTTCTGGGAGTCCTATTGGAAAGGCACTTGATCACTACCGTTTCTAACTGGAACTCTAGCAACACCACGGGACTGTCATTATCCGAAAATGAAATTTGTAAGTGCTTATGTGATTATGTGCTTACATGGAGTGAATTACAGTTGTCCATTGCATTAGGACGTGAGTGAAATAGGTTCGGCACATTTGTGAATGTGCTAATGTCTTCGTTACCTTTATTAGGATGTCAGAACGAGGACGTGGTGGTAAGCGAGGTAGGCCTAGGAGGCAGGAGATGCCTATACCGGATGAAATTCTGGCGCAGCAAGAGGGTGTTGGTCAGGCCAATGTGGCCGAGCCAGTAGGTCAGCAGGCCATCGGCGCCTTAGCCCGCGAGATGGTAGGAGCGTTGAGGGAATCCATGGACATTCTCAGAGCTGAGAATCAAGTCCAGGCCCACGTTGTTGAAGCAGGGCCTTCTTTCTTGAAGAGGGAGTTCTTCCGGTCTAATCCGGACGAGTTTTTGGGTGATCCCAAAGAGCCACTTAAGGCTGATGAGTGGCTTGAGCAGATGATGAAGACGTTTGAGATGCTTGGCATCGAAGACGGAGCCTTGAGGGTGACCTTGGCGTCCTTCCAGCTGAAGGGAGACGCGAGTCAATGGAGGAAGTTTGTTCGGGGCCGTATTGGTGGGACTTGGGAGGCTTTCGTTGGCGCCTTCCAAGAGAAGTTTTTGCCTCCCTCTGTTAGGGAGAAGTTAAGGGATCAGTTCTGCCAGCTCAAGCAGCTGAATACACCAGTGGCCGAGTTTGAGGCCGCATTTACCAGTTTATCTAGGTTCGCACCTGAGCTAGTGGCGTCTGAGGAACGCCGTTGTCTTGAGTTCAAGAAGAAGTTGAGGCACGGGCTCAAGACTAGAGTTGTAGGGTCCATGACTCGGGAGTATGGGCGCCTTGTGGATGCTGCGGCCCATCTTGAGATTATTATGCATGAGGAGGAGGAGAGGATGAGGGGCTCCAAAAGGAGTCAAGATGGTCAGGAGGACGATAGAAGGCAGATGGGTCCTAACCCTCAGCAGTCCCAGGGTGCGTTTGCGAGATCTACCTTTCCAGTGCCGAGTTCAGGCTCTGAGAGAGGCAATCAGGGAGACTTTACTTGTTACAAGTGTGGTCAGCTAGGCCGCAAGTCTCCAGCTTGCCCGCAGAAGGGAGGGGGGCAGAGAGCAGCTTCATCTTCGGCTCGTCCTCAGAGCCAGAGTCAGGGCAGAGGCCAGCCGCTCTCGTGCTACCAGTGTGGTCAGGTGGGGCACCTGAAGAGGTTTTCCCGCAGTTGAGTGGCACATCTGGTGCATCTGGGTCGAGGCAAAGTTTTCAGCCAGCTCAGTCAGTTCAAGCCTCGAGGGCCAATCAGGGAGCCTCATCGGCTCAGTCCGTGCAGTAGTCTTTTGCTTCGAGAAGTGAGTAGGTAGATCAGGGGCCTACAGGGCGTGTGTATGCTGTTACCGCGCAGGATCTTGTACCGGCTCCCTCTGTTGTGAGAAGTACCTTTCTGTTTTGCAACTCGGTTGCTAATGTGTTGATTGATACGGGTGCATCCCATTCCTTTATATCTGCTGCATTTGCATCTGTTTTGGGGTTAGAGTTGGCACAGTTAGCTTCTCCTATTTGTGTTGTATCACCTGTTGGGGGTGAGTTGATTTTAAAATAGGGGTGTAGAGGTTGTGATATAGAGGTTGCCGACCGCCGACTTCCATTTTCTTTTGTAGTTATGGCTATGTCAGGTTTTGATGTGATTTTAGGTATGGACTGGTTATCGTCATACCGGGCTGTTATTGATTGCTACCACCAAAGGGTTACTGTATATACCTTGAGCGGAGAGTGTTTTCATTTCTTGGGGGATCGGGTTGGTAGTGTCTTGCCACCAGTATATGATCCGCGAGGGCGGAGTGAGCTTAGTTATCTCCTCGCTAGCTATATGAGTAGTGAGTGGAATGAGACCCAGGCCAAGTTGCCAAGAGTGGTCTATGAGTACTCGAATGTCTTTTCCGAGGACCTTGTTAGTTTGCCACCTCATCGAGAAATTGAGTTCTCTATCGACTTAGTGCCTGGCACGGCACCAATTTCCATGGCTCCGTATCGTTTTGCCCCAGCCGAGTTGAGTGAGTTGAAGATTCAACTCCAGGAGTTGCTAGATAAGGGCTTTGTCCGCCCTAGTACTTCGTCGTGGGGAGCACCAACCCTCTTTGCTAAAAAGAAAGATGGGGCTTTGAGACTTTGTATTGATTACCGGAAGTTGAATCGGGCTAAGGTTAAGAATAAATACCCTATGCCTCGTATAGATGATTTGTTTGACCAGTTGAAAGGGTCCCGTTGTTTCTCTAAAATAGACTTGAGATCGGGTTACCATCAATTGAGGGTCAGAGAGGAAGATATTCCGAAGACGGCATTCCGTACGCGGTATGGCCATTACGAGTTTCTGGTGATACCTTTTGGGCTCACCAATGCACCGGCAGTGTTTATGGACTTAATGAACCGGATTTTTCAGGAATTCTTAGATCGATTTGTGGTCGTTTTCGTGGACGACATTCTAATTTATTCACCTTCGGAGGAGGAGCACAAGGAACACTTGAGAGTGGTGCTTGAGTTGCTTAGAGCCCATAAGCTGTATGCTAAGTTCAGGAAGTGTGAGTTCTGGCTAAGAGAGGTTAAATTCTTAGGCCATGTAGTCTCTGGGGAAGGGGTGTCTGTTGATACATCCAAGGTAGAGGCAATGCAGGATTGGGCACAGCCAAAGAGTGTTTTTGAGATCCGCAGTTTTTTGGGATTGGCAGGTTATTACCGTAGGCTTGTGAAAGATTTCTCCAGGCTAGCTTCGTCGTTGACTAGATTGACGTAGAAAGGGGTCAAGTATGTGTGGAGTGAGACTTGTGAGAAGTCGTTCCAAGAGCTTAAAGTTAGACTTACTACCGCTCCAGTTTTGATTATTCCAGAGAGGGGTTTGGGTTATACTGTATATTGTGATGCCTTACGAGAAGGTTTGGGTTGTGTGTTGATGCAAGAGGGAAAAGTAGTAGCCTATGACTCACGTTAATTGAAAATACATGAGAAGAATTATCCTACACATGACCTAGAGTTAGCAGCTGTAATTTTTGCCTTGAAGATTTGGAGGCACTACCTGTATGGTGAGAGGTTCGAGGTGTTCTCGGATCATAAGAGTCTGAAGTATCTGTTTACATAGAAAGACTTAAACCTGAGGCAGAGAAGGTGGATGGAGTTCATTGAGGATTATGACTTTGAGTTGTATTATCACCCCGGAAAGGCCAATGTTGTGGCCGATGCCCTTAGCAGGAAATCCATTAGTGATGTAGCTTGTGTAGCCATCCGGGAATGGGAGATGTTGGGTGCACTTGGCGAGTTTGATCTGCTTCTGGGTGAATCTGTTGAGTCTGCGGCCTTGTTTTCTATAGTTGCGCAGCCCACACTTGTGAACCGAGTATTAGAGGCACAGAGGAGTGACCATGAGGTAGAATCCCTCCGGGAGAAGATCTCTAGTGAAAAGGTTGATAAGGGTTTGACTGTGTATCCTGACCTGAGTGTGAGGTACCGAGACCGCTTGTTTGTGCCGGAGTCTTGCCGAAAAGAAGTACTCTGAGAGTTTCGCCATTCACGCCTTGCGGTGCATCCGAGAGGCACTAAGATGTATCGTGATTTGGGTCGCCAATTTTGGTGGCGGGGGATGAAGAAAGATGTGGCAGTGTTTGTGTCCAAGTGCCTTACTTGTCAGCAAGTGAAGGCTGAGCATCAGAGGCCAGTGGATTTGTTGCAACCCTTGCCTATTGCCGAGTAGAAGTGGGAGCATGTCACGATGGACTTCGTTGTAGGTCTTTCGAGGACTCAACGGGGTAGTGATGCTATTTGGGTGGTCGTAGATCGATTGACTAAGTCAGCGCACTTTATTCCTATGCGCGTAAGAGATTCGGTAGATCATCTTGCCGACTTGTATATTCGGGACATAGTGAGGTTACACGGAGTCCCGGTGTCGATCGTCTCAGATAGAGATCTACATTTTACTGCTAGGTTGTGGCAGAGTTTGCAGAGTGCCTTGGGCACTAAGTTGACCTTTAGCACGGCTTATCATCCTCAGACTAACGGGCAGTCTGAGCGTACTATTCAGATCCTTGAGGATATGCTTCGAGGCTGTGTCCTTGACTTTAGTAGGTCATAGGAGAGGCACTTGCCCTTAGTGGAGTTCGCCTATAACAATAGTTTCCAATCGAGCATAGATATGGCACCGTTTGAGGCCTTGTATGGCCGACCGTGTAGGTCTCCAGTGTGTTGGGCCGAGGTGGGTGATGCACCTTTGTTGGGCCCGGAGTTGGTGCGGGAAACGACGGAGAAAGTTGAGCTTATCCGTAAGAGGCTTGTTACAGCCCAGAGTCGCCAAAAGAGTTATGCCGACCGTCGGAGGAGGCCTTTGGCATTTGAGGTGGGTGATCACATCTTTCTGAAAATATCACCTAGGCGGAGTTTGATGAGGTTTGAGAAGAGTGGGAAATTGTCCCCTCGGTTTATTGGTCCCTTTGAGATCCTTGAACGGATTAGGGAGGTTGCATACCGTTTAGTTTTACCGCCGCAGTTGTCCGGGGTGCATGACGTGTTTCATGTTAGTATGCTTCTGAAGTACGAGCTGGATCCGTCACATGTATTGGATTGGACCGACTTAGAGGTAGATGAGGATTCCTCGTATGAGGAGAGACCGGTGCGGGTCTTGGATAGGCGAGATCAAGTCTTGCGAGGCAAGACGATACCCTTGGTGAAAGTTTTGTGGAAACATCACAGAGTGGAGGAAGCCACTTGGGAACATGAGTTGGAGGTCCGCAAGAATTACCCAGACTTGTTTGTTAATGTTTAACCATGTATTGGGAATTTTGTTTTGTTAATGAATTCTGGAGACATTATATATGTTTTAGATTGTGGAAATGTTATAGCCATTGAATATGGTTCGGAAATGAAAGTTTACTTTAACATTGCATATGTTAATTATGTTTTGGAAATGCAAGTATATTGTTGACATTGAATATGTTATTGAACTGTGGAATACTTGTGTTGAAATTGTTGAATTTCAAAGAAAAGCATGTTGATAATGCATATTGAGTTATGTTATAATTTGCCTCTTGAAAAGAGATGGGATGACCGGTATTGGATTAAGTTGATGAATGTTGAGTTATAATGTGTCGAGAATTGAGAAATCGCACTTTTGAAAACTTTTATATATATAATTTCGGGGATGAAATTCTTTAAGGGGAGGAGGTTATAGCGATCCCGATTTTCCCTTCATTGTTTAATTGTATTCCGGGCTCGGGTTCGTGGATGTTGGTTGTTGTCTTATTCTCGTTTCCATCCTTTACTCTTTGTATTTGAGTCTTGGGTTGTGTTGGGCAGGGTTCAAACAGGTTGGTTGTGTTTGGAAACCAAGAGTTGATGCCCAGATTTTGGCCTTCACGCTCGAGCGGGGACTTTGACGCTCGAGCGGGATTATTCAACCCTCAGTACTTTTCTCTGCAGGTCATCAGACGCTCGAGCGTCCACTTTCACGCTCGAGCGGGGACCTTCGTCTGCAGAACTTCTGGAAGTGTGCATTCGACGCTCGAGCGTGTGTCTGTATCTGACGCTCGAGCAGGACATTCCACGCTCGAGCGGACTGTGTTGTATATCAGTCCGAATTTTAGCATTTTGAATCACTTTTTCGGGCCATTCTTTCTCTCTAGCTTTTCAAAACCCTAATTTGAGAGCTCCTCTCTCTAGAACTCTCTCTCTCTCTCTCTCTTCTCTCTCTACTTTTTGATCTTGGTTCAGTGAGACCCAACCCTTGTGCCTTTATTAAAGTGGTAGAGCTTTGCAAGACCTCCATTTTGATCCGAAAATCTTGGGGTTTGGAGCACTTTCGAGTTGGTTCATCATCTCCTTTGGGTCTCTTCATTTGAGGTAGGGATAACTACTCATATTTATGATCTTTGACATAAACTTATGGTCATTTTGATTTAATGTTGAATTTGAGAAGTTTTGGGTGTTAGGGTTTCAAAATGTATAAAGAGGGGTTTTGTTCTTTTGACCAAGACATGTGTATTTTGGGTCTTAAAATAAAGTTATTGATGTTTATTGATGATATTTGGACCCTTGGGTCAATGTTGAGAAAAGGGAGAGAAAAGCCCTAATTTATGGTGATGAATAAATTTGTATAATCAATTTGGGAAGATTATGGAAATATGAAATTGGGTAATTATGAGATTTAATGGTGGAGTTGGGTTGATTGATCACTTACCTTTGAAATTTTAGATAATTTATCTGTTTGATAATTTATTATCTGTTTAGAAATAATTGTTTTGGGCTATCGGTGGAGGATAGTCGTGATTGTTGTAAACACTGCATGATGATTAGGTGAATTAAAACTAATTAATTGAATATGTCATTGAATATGACGGATGGGATAACACATTGAATATGTGCTTAGCTTGATCATTGTATATGATAAGTGTTTAAATACATAGTATATATATGTTGTTTGAGAGAAGATAGGGGATGTACTCCACGGTTTGGGAGGAGATAGGGGATGGATTCCTAAACCGGATTTGGGAGGAGATAGAGGATGGACTCCAGTGATAACTAAGTTGGCCGGAGTGTCCAGGGTGAAAGTCTCGAAATCCTAATTACGTTTGCATAACGTAGATGAATTGAAGTATTGAAATGATAATAATATGAGTTGTAGTCTCATTTGAACTTGAAGTGTTGAAGTGTTAATTATGTGAGGTGTAGTCTCATGTTAATTGATCATAACGAAAGTATTGTTGATATGAGCTGTAGTCTCATTTGAACTGTTTGAATGAATAGGGAACCATATCTAAGAATTGGTTTGGATAATGAAATGGAAAGAGATGTATGTTTGTTTATATGAGTTAAACATTTATCAAATGCCGATGTTTTAGTTATTGCTCATATTATGTTTAGCATATCTCTACTGGGCGTTGGCTCACCCTATATGGGACATCATTTTCAGGTTCAGGTGTTATGCCGCCCCCAAGACCTTAGCTTGGATGGTTTTGGGAGTTGAAGACTCTTTTGGTTATTTTAATATTTTGGTGATACATGTAAATTCAAGCCAAGGGCTTACTTGTGTAGAGAGTTAGAACTCTTCTTTTGTTGTAACCAAGTGTTAACTTGGAAAGTTATAAGCCTATAGGGCATTTACTTTTGCTGTCAACATGTATTACTTTTGTAAGAATACTCTGATGAATGAAAATATGTTTTATTCTCTTGTCTATGTATATCTTGAACGTTGGGTTTATTTGTATTATTTTGAGGGCATTACAGTGAAAAAATATTTTAAAAAATTAATAGATACATAAAAATACGAAAAATGTACTGAATTTTCGTTATTTATTTATTTATTTTATACCTTTGGTATTTAGTGATTTTTTTTTAAAAAAATTATAAATATTGTATTTTTTAAATATATTTATGTTAGGTTTGCCTAAAAATTAAAAAAATTCTGGAAAAAAAAATATGAAAAACAAAATCCAAACAAAGTGAATTGGATTCTATTTGCTGGATGTTATGGTTTCAAAGGTTATTGGATGAATGATGGCATGATGTTAATCTAATGGGAATATCATGGTGTACGTGTCCGCATTTTTTAATTAATTAATAATAATAATTATTATTGTTATTATTTTTCTTAATCACTCACCACAATATCTCATATATTTATTTTTTTCACTAATTAGAATATTATAAAATATCACGTGTTTATATTCTAGAATTATTGTGCAAATTCTTGAAAATGTGTGCACTATATGCACCTTATAATTAAAAAAAAATAACTAGTGGTAACCCGTGCTATGCACAGGATTTTATAAAATAAAAAAATTATTATAATTATCTTAAAATAATTTAATATTTCTTTTGTGGTATACATAAAATTTATAAGTTAACTTTTATGTTTATAACTTTTTAAATTTTTAGTTTAAAAAAATTAAAAAATATATATCTATAAGTCTAAAGTGCAATTTTGATAATTTGTATTAAAAAAAGTTAAATCTGATTAAATGAGATTACATGAGTTATGACATACCTTTTCTTGTTATGAAAATATACAAATTTAAAAAATATAATTAAGACAAATATACAATTTTATTATTAAATGTGAAGTGAAATGATATTTAACAATAATTAATATGATGTTTCTATTATTAATCCAATAATTTAAGTTACGTTTCTTTTAATTTCAATTTAATAACTAAAAATACAATATGAATATAATACACACATGGATTTCTAGTCTTTAATAATAAGAATGTTTTAAAATATTTCCAAACTTTCATTATTTTCTTTTAATTTTTTTTATCTAATTTGATTTTAAATTTGAATAAATTTTTTGATTTTATATGAATTACTTTAACTTTTTAATTAAATTTTTATCAATTTTTAAAATAATTTCATTCTTAACCCTTTTTTTTTTTTCTTTTCACCAATTTTGATGAAAAAAACAATAATTTTCAACATTTCATCTTCTTAAATTTTTATCAAATTATAATTTGATAAAAAAAAATATTAAGGGTTGAAGATTCTCTTAATTGGAATTATAGTGAAATAACATCTTGAAATAATCAAAGTTTAAGTATGTGGTTGGTTGAAATGTATAATTTAATTAATTCTCTTCTCATATTTGTATAAAAATTGACACTTATGATTAGATCATTATAAGTCAGATTATGGAAAAAATTTTGAGGTGTCAAACATTTTCTATTTGGAAATATCCTACATCTTTAAAAAAAAAAAAATATGTAGCTTTTGGATATGTGTTTATCAGTTTTGTTTTATGGGCATAAACAATTGATGTTTCAATAAAAATTAAAGAGTAAAAAAAAATTAGATTAGGTTTTTCAAAGATAAAATAAGCCATCTAACTCTTCTATATACTATTTAAGATGTACTATTTAATCACATAAAAAAATAGAAATTATATTTAGAGACTATCCCTATATATTATGCTATTAGATACAATTATAGCTGTAACAAATCAACTATAATATATATGACAAGTTATATTAAGCTTTTATTTTCAATTAATTGAATTATAATTAACAAACTAACAAATAGCTGTAATTGTATAATGGGATAGAAAGAAGATAAAAATAAATAACACAATGATATTTAAAAGTTTTAAATTTACTATAGTGATCCCGGGTTTCACCCCTTGTGTACAGTGACTCGGACTTGTTTCCGTGGATGTTAGTAGTTGCTTATACCGTGTTTACATCATTTTATACTTTGTATTTGAGTTATAGGATGTGTTGGGCAGGTTTGTTACAGGTCGGTTGAACTTAGAAACCAAGAGTAGTTGCCCAGATTTTTGCCTTCACGCTCGAGCGGAGCTTTTGACGCTCGAGCGGGCCCTTTGTTGTTGCTTCTCCGCTCGAGCGGGTGTTTGGACGTTCGAGCGTGATTTTCCATCTCCCAGTATTTCCTCTGCAGTGTTGGACGCTCGAGCGTGAGTTTGTATGTAACGCTCGAGCGGGGAGTTTTGCGCTCGAGCGGGGACCTGGTTCAGTGAAAAGTTCTGGGAGTGTGCATCCGCCGCTCGAGCGGGATTTTCGACGCTCAAGCGGGAGTCTGTGAGTGACGCTCGAGCGGGGCGACTTTTATATAAACACGGGATCCGACTTTTTGGATCACTTTTTCAACACACTTTCTCTCTCTTACTTTCCCAAATACAGATTTGAGAGCCCCTCACTCTAAAACCTTACCTTCTCTCTTAGATTTGATCTAGTAGGAGTGATTTCCTCACCTTGGGCCTTTGTAAAAGTTGTGGGGATCGTCGAGGGCTTTGTTTTAATCTGAAAAACTTGGGATTTGGAACACGTTGGTCTTTCTTCATCATCTTCGTTGGGTGTCAACTTTTGAGGTAGGGATTCCTACTCACTCTTATGGTCTTTGACATAGATTTTTGGTTGTTTTGATAAAGAGTTGAAGTTAGATAAATTTTGGGACTTAGGGTTTCAAAATGTTAAAAGGGAGTTATGTTATTTTGATTCTAAAATGTGTATTTTGGGTTTCAAAATAATGGTATTGTTGTTGGTTGTTGATATTTAGACCATTGGGTCAATATTGGAAAAATGGATAGAAAACCCTAATTTGTGGAATAAATTAATTAATATAATTAATTTGGAAAAGTTATGGATTTATGGAATTGTGTCGGAAATAATGAAATTGATTCACTATATTGTGAAATGGTGGAGTTGAATTTGTTAATCGCCCACTTTTGATAACATTGATAATTTATCTGTTGGAGCTTTTATTATCTGTTTAGAAATAATTGCTTTGGGCTATCGGTGGAGGATAGTCGTGACTGTTGTAGACAATGCATGATGATTAGGCAAACTAAAACTAATCGATTGAGTATGCTATCAAATATGGCGACTGGAATAATACATTAACTTTATGTATTGATTAATTGTATATGATCTATGTTTATATACATGCGTTGTGTGGGAGGAGATAGGGGATGTACTCCACGGTTTAGGGGAAGATAGGGGATGGACCTCTAAACCGGACTTTTGTGTGACATTGATACAGCACTAAAATGTGTATCAAGTGTTGATGATGGAAGTGTTCGAATTGATTTGATATAGCACTAAAATGTATATCGTTATCAATTGTAAAGTATAGAAGTGATTCTATGTTATGTTGATACAGCACCGAAATGTGTATCTTTCGTAAAGTGTGGAAATAGTTTATGTGTTATTGATACAGCATTACAATGTGTATCCATCTTGAATTTCGAAAGTATTTAAAGATGAGTCTAAATCTCATTAAGCTACTTGGCTAGATGTTGAGCCTTGTTTTCAAACTCAGATTTTGAAAGAGAAATGGAAAATGAAAGGGAACATGGACGTAGTGGTCATATAATGGAAATGAATTATGAATTGATTTATGGGAATTAAACATTTATCAATTGCTAATGTCTTAATTATTGCTCATACTGTGTTTAGCATATCTCTACTGGGCTGTGGCTCACCCTTTATGGGACATCATTTTCAGGTACAGGTAGCATGCCACCTCCAAGGACATAGCTTGGGAGGCTAGAGGCAGACAGACCTTGTCATTTTTATTATCTTTTGGATGTATTACATGTAAATTCAAGCCAAGGGCTTAATGTGTATTTGAGTTAGTACTCTCCTTTTTGTAACCAAGTGTTAACTTGGAAAGCTGCAAGCCCGTAGGGCATTTGCTTTTGTTGTTAACATGTAATACTCATTGTAATGAACTACTCTGATGAATAGAAGAATATTTATCTTTTATATCAATGCATGTCTAAATTGATGGGTTTTAATGTTATTTTTTGAGGGCGTGACATTTACCTAATGTTATAGTAAAATCTTAAATTCTCAATCAATTTTCACATTTTCTATAAAATAAAATGACAATAAAAAATAAAAAAATTTGATACCCATTTTTTTAAACTTCAATTTTATGGTCTTCATTGAAGAAAATAAAATCTGATCAAAATGCTTGGTACGGTACGGAACGGACATAGATACTTCTATTGCAACCATAATCACCAATAAGTCTTCTCTACCATGCAAACCTGTAAGCAAACACATAAATCTCACTAAAACCCAAACCCAAACCAAACCAAACCAAAACCGAAATCAAAACCAAACCAACAACAAAAAAAGAAAATCACACATGAAAAAAAATAAAATTAAAAAACAAATATATTTATAGAATGAGAGAATATTACATCCAACAACTTAGACTTCACCTAACCCAATCCGTTAGCTCATCTGTAACGCCCTCAAAATAATAACATTAAAGCCCATCAATTTGGACATGCATTGATATAAAAGATAAATATTCTTCTATTCATCAGAGTAGTTCATTACAATGAGTATTACATGTTAACAACAAAAGCAAATGCCCTACGGGCTTACAGCTTTCCAAGTTAACACTTGGTTACAAAAAGGAGAGTACTAACTCAAATACACATTAAGCCCTTGGCTTGAATTTACATGTAATACATCCAAAAGATAACAAAACGACAAAAGTCTGTCTGCCTCTTGCCTCCCAAGCTATGTCCTTGGAGGTAGCATGCTACCTGTACCTGAAAATGATGTCCCATAAAGGGTGAGCCACAGCCCAGTAGAAACACACTAAACCAGCTATGAACAATGACTAAAAGATTAGCAGTTGATAGATGGTCAACGCAGATACATCCACATATATCACATTCCGGTTTCATGACATTAAGTCCATGTTACATTTCATTTCCCATTTCTTTTTCAACTTTGAGTTTGAAAACAAGGCTCAACACCTAGCCAAATAACTTAATGAGATTAAGACTCATCTTTAAAACACTTTCGAAATTCATGATGGATACACATTTTAATACTGTATCAATAACACATAAACCATTTCCACACTTTACGAAAGATACACATTTCGGTGCTGTATCAACATAACATACAATCACTTCTATACTTCACAATTGATAACGATATACATTTTAGTGCTATATCAAATCAATTCGAACACTTCCATAATCAACACTTGATACACATTGTAGTGCTGTATCAATGTCACACACAAAATCCGGTTTAGAGGTCCATCCCCTATCTTTCCCTAAACCGTGGAGTACATCCCCTATCTCCTCCCACACAACACATGTATATAAACATAGATCATATACAATCAATCAATACATAAAATTAATGTATTATTCCAATCGCTATATTCGATAGCATACTTAATCGATTAGTTTTAGTTCGGCTAATCATCATGCATTGTCTACCACAATCAAGACTATCCTCCACCGATAGCCCAAAGCAGTTATTTCTAAATAGAAAATAAACGCACCAAATGGATATATAATCGACATTTCAACTAGGTGAGCGATGAATGAATCTAACTACACCCTTTAATCCCATATACATCCAATTCCAACATTCTTAATTCAATTCCTCTTTTCTTCAAATTAATTATACCAATTAATTTATCAATGTAATTAGGGCATTTCCCATAATTAACATCACAACCCTAAGGTTCCATTTTTATCAATAACCCAACATTTATCTCATTTTTCTATGCCAAACATGCAAATAGGTTTATATAAACAAAACCCTAACTTTTGTAAAATTACACAAAGGCCCAAACTTTCTCAAAATTACCCAACAATCCCCAACTTATCAAAATGCTAAAATTCAAAGACAAAGCTCATGAGAAGGAGTAGGATATCCCTACCTCAAATTCGGAGCTCAAAGGAAGAAGATGACGAAACTCAAAGTGCTCCAAAACTCAATATGCTCGGATCAAAACGTAGCCCTCGACGATCAACACAACTTTTGTAAAGGCCAAAGGTGAGGAGACAACTCTTACTAGATCAATACCTAGAGAGAAGGGAAGAGTTTAGAGAGAGAAGCTCTCCAATGGTGTCTTTTGAAAAAGTAAGAGAGAGAAGAGATGTGAAAAAGTGATTCAAAAATCGAATCCCGAAGTTGTTATAAAAATCTCCCCGCTCGAGCGTGGAAAACCCCGCTCGAGTGTCACTCACAGACTCCCGCTCGAGCGTCAAAACTCCCACTCGAGCGGCGGATACACACTCCCAGAACTTTTGCTGAACCAGGTCCCCGCTCGAGCGTCACATACAAACTCCCGCTCGAGCGTCCAACACTGCAGAGGAAATATTGGGAGATGGAAAATCACGCTCGAGCGTCAAAACACCCGCTCGAGCGGAGAAGCAACAACGAAGGGCCCGCTCGAGCGTCAAAAGCTCCGCTCGAGCGTGAAGACAAAAATCTGGGCAACTACTTTTGGTTTCTAAGTTCAACCAACCTGTTTCAAACCTGCCCAACACAACCCAAGACTCAAATACAAAGAGTAAAGGATGTAAACAAGATATACACGACAACAACTCCACGGAACCTAAGTCCGGATACAACAATTAAATCAAAGGAAACCGGGATTGCTATATCATCTGCAAGTGCACGTGAAGTCTAAGAGTTGTGATGACTAATCCGATTATTCTTCAAATAAAACTTAAAAATTGATTAATTTATCCCATTAAGTGATTAAAATTTGGATAGATATACTAAGAAAAATAGATAATTATATTACTAAATCATAATTCAAATTTAGATATTGTCATATTTTTTTGAGATCCATGTCTAAATTCTTATCTTTTTATTTTTTATTTTTGTGTGGTTTCTATTTGGTTTATAGCGATCCCGGTTTCTCTTCCTTTGATTGTTGTATTCCGGACTTAGGTTCCATGGAGTTGGTGGTTGTATATCTTGTTGTTATCCTTTGATTCCGTGTGTTTGAGTTTTAGGATGTATTGGGCGTGTTTCGAACAGGTTGGTTGAGCTTTAGTCCTATTCCTTGTTGCCCAGAATTTTGGTGGTACGCTCGAGCGGGTCCCTTTGAGCTTGAGCGGAGTTTGATTTCTGGTTGTCCGCTTGAGCGGGTCTTCTTGCGCTCGAGCGGGATTTACACACTCTCAGCATTTCGTGCCTCTGCAAAACTTCTACAGGTGTGTTTTTCACACTTGAGCGGATTTTCTTACGCTCGAGCAAGTCGCGCTCAAGCGGGTAGTTCATTTTCTGTAAATGTACTAGAAGGGGGAAATCTACGCTCGAGTGGCTTTCCCTTTGCGCTCGAGCGGGTGTGTTTTGCATCTGTGTCTTGGCGCTCGAGCTGGCCATTTTGCGCTCGAGCGGGTCCAGTTTTTGTACTTGACGCTCGAGCGTCCTATTCTTTGCTCAAGCGGACTAGTCGTATATCAGAGGGCAGCTGGGTGATTTTGAATCACTTTTCACATTTCCTTTCTCTCTCTTACTTTTCTAAACCTCCATTTGAGAGCACCTTACTCTAAAAACACAACTTCTCTCTAGGGTTTGATCTAGTAGGAGTGATTTTCTATCCTTGGGCCTTTGTAAAAAGTGCGGGGATCGTTGAGGGCTACATTTTGATCCGAAAATATTGGGGTTTGGAGCATTTTGAATTTCTTCATCTCCCTCCTTTGAGCTCCGAATTTGAGGTAGGGATTCCTACTCATTCTTATGTGCTTTAACATAGATATTGAGCTTTTTGTATAAATGGTTTGTTTTGGGTAATTTTGGGTGTTAGGGTTTCAAAGGTATGAAAAAGGGGTTTTATCATTTTGACTCATAAATATGTAATTTGGGTCTTAAAATGATGGTATTGTTATTGGTTGTTGTTATTTGTGCCTTTGGGCCAAAGTTGAGAAAAAGGGAAGAAAACCTTAATTTTTGTTATAAATTAATTTATACAATTAATTTGGGGATGTTATGGAAATGTAAAGTTGAGTTGTTGAATATGAAATTGACTCATTATGAGATAGAATGGTAAAGTTGGAATTATTAATCACTCACCTTGGGAATTGTTGATAATTTATCTGTTGGATGAAATTATTATCTGTTTAGAAATAATTGCTTTGGGCTACCGGTGGAGGGTAGTCTTGATTGTTGTAGACAATGCATGATGATTAGGCAAACTGAAACTAATCAATTGAGTATGCCATCGAATATGGCGGTTGATATAATACATGAATTTTATGTATTGATTTGATTATGTATATGATTTGCGTTTATATACATTGTGTTGTGTGGGAGGAGATAGGGGATGTACTCCACGGTTTAGGGGAAGATAGGGGATGGATCTCTAAACTGGATATTGTTTGGGAGGAGATAGGGGATGGACTCCATTGACACAACACTAAAATGTGTATCATTTGTGAAGTATGGAAGTGTTGTCATGTGTTATTGATACAGCACCAAAATGTGTATCTGTTGTGAAGTATGAAATGTTTAATATGAGTTATTATCTCATCTGAAATAGAAATATGGTTGATATGAGATGTGATCTCAATCAAATTGAGTGGCCAAGTTCTGAGCCATAGTTATGAATTAAGAATTGGATAAGAAATGGAAAATGGAATGAAACATGATCACTTTTGTCATGTAATTGAATCGAATTATGAATTGATTTGTGAGAGTTAAACATTTATCAACTGCCAATGTTTTAGTTATTGCTCATATTATGTTTAGCATATCTTTACTGGGCGTTGACTCACCCTTTATGGGATATCATTTTCAGGTACAGGTAGCATGCCACCTCCAAGGACGTAGCTTGAGAGGCTTGGTGGCTGGAACATCTTTTGTGATTACATTTTTGTATTACATGTATATCAAGCCAAGGGCTTATTTTGTGTTTCGAGTTAGTACTCCTTTTTGCAACCAAGTGTTGACTTGGAAAGTTGTAAGCTTATAGGGCATTTACTTTTGTTGTCAACATGTAATACATTTTGTAATGAATACTCTGATGGAATGTAATTATGCTTTATTTTCTTATGTCTAAGCATGTCAATATTGTATGATTTATGGGTTTATTTTGAGGGCGTGACATGGTTTGTTTTTGTTTTGTTTTGTTTTTTTTTTTTTTTTTCTTCAAATTTATTTCAGATGGAGTTGTAGGTTTCTTTTTTTTTTTTTTTTCTCAACTTAATTTATCTATGGTTTCTATTTGTTTTTAATTATTATTAGTTAGGTAAGTTATGATGTAAGTTAGATATGTGATAGACATGTGGATTTTATTGATTTAAAGTATGATGGTGGGAGATATTTTCAAATTAGATTTGTTTAGATAAACTTTAAAGATTTTTAAAATTTAAAATTGGATGTTGAGATGCAAAAGAAATATTTTAACTGAATAAATAAAAATCAAATTTATTAATTTTATTTGTTTGTATATCTGATTTTTGTTTTGTTTTGTTTTGTTTTTTGGTTCTGTTATAATATAATATATAAGATATAGATAGATATTCATAACTTTTATGAAAAGTATTATCTGATTTTTTGGGAAATAGAGAAGACAGACAAATTTTAATAATTTTTTTTTTTTGGAAATCGGTGAGAGAGATTAGGATAGAGAGATTATGAATATTTTTGATATATTTCCATTTGAAATTCATAAATTAAAGGATAATTATTATTTCTAAAATAATGAAATAAATAAATCAGTCAATAGTTTTTTTTAAAAAAAATCTATTTTATAAATTGAAAAATCAATAATTTTAGAAAATTAATTAATTTGTCCTATTAAGTGATTTAAAATTTTGATAGACATACATAAAAAAAATAGATAATTATATTATTAAATCATAATTCAAATTTAGATATTTTAATATCTTTTTGAGATCCATATCCAAATTTATATATTCTTTATTTTTGTGTGGTTTCTATTTTTTTTTTCAATTTATTTTAGATGGAGTTGTGGGTTTTTATTTATTATTTTAAAAGTTAATTTATCTGTGGTTTCTATTTATTTTTAATTATTATTATTTAGGTAAGTTATGATGCGAGTTAAATATGTGATAACTATGTGAGTTTTATTGATCTAAAGTATAATAGTGGGAGATATTTTCAAATCAAATTTTTTTAGATAGACTTTATAGATTTTTAAAATTTAAAATTGGATATTGAGAGGTAAAACAAATATTTTAACTGAATAAATAAAATCTAATTTATTAATTTTATCTGTTTATATATCTGATTTTTAATTTTTTTTTTGGTTATGTTATAATATATAAGATATAGACAGATATACATAACTTCCATGAAAAATATTATCTGATTGAGGAGAGAAAAGAAATGCAAGTTTTAATTTTTTTTTTTAAATTAGTGAGAGAGATTATGAAATATTTTTAAAGTAATTAAATAAATAAATCAGCCAATAGGTTTTTTTAATTTATTTTATAAATTGAAAGTACAATAATTTTAGAATGAGAGCTTGGAGCTCTTAGAAGGCTTCTAATTAGAAACCCCTTTTTCTTATATAATATATAGGTAGATATAAATATTTATATTTATTTTAGATATTTTTTAATATACAAATTATTTTTTTTAGATTTTTTATAAAAATAATTTAACAACCCCATCACTAACCATAGTGTATGGGAGAAGTTGAAAAAAATGTTGCAGTAACTATGATAGAAGTCAAAAAGGTTAGTGGGTTGGGAGAAGTCAATTAATGTCGAGGTTATTTATTTTTTTAAATCAAAAAATTAGAAAATTAGGATTAGAATATTAGAGCTCCCACAAAACTTGTGGGTTAATAGATTATTTTTTTTCAATTTATTTTAGATGGAGTTGTGGGTTTTTATTTCTTTTTTTAAAATTAATTTATCTGTGGTTTCTATTTGTTTTTAATTATTATTATTTAGGTAAGTTATGATCCGCGTTAAATATGTGATAAATATGTGAGTTTTATTGATTTAAAGTAAAATAGTGGGAGATATTTTCAAATCAAATTTGTTTAGACAAACTTTATAGATTTTTAAAATTTAAAATTAGATATTGAGAGGCAACAGAAATATTTTAACTGAATAAATAAAATCTAATTTATTAATTTTATCTGTTTGTATATATGATTTTTAATTTTTTTTTTGTTATGTTATAATATATAAGATATAGACAAAAAAATATTATCAGTCAATAGGTTTTTTTAATCTATTTTATAAATTGAAAGTTCAACTTTCATGAAAAATATTATCTGATTGAGGAGATAAAAAGAATGCAAATTTTAATTTTTTTTTTTTGAAAATTGGTGAGAGAGATTATGAAATATTTTTAAAATAATTAAATAAATAAATCAGTCAATAGGTTTTTTTTAATCTATTTTACAAATTGAAAGTTCAATAATTTTAGAATGAGAGTTTGGAGCTCTTGAAGCTCTTAAGAGGCTTCTCATTAGAAACTTTTTTTTTCTTATATAATATATAGATAGATATAAATATTTATATTTGTTTCAGATTTTTTTTTATAGCGATCCCGGGTCCTCTTTCTTTGATCGTTGTATTCTGGACTTAGGTTCCGTGGAGTTGGTGGTTGTATATCTTGTTGTTATCCTTTAATTCCGTATGTATGAGTTTTAGGATGTGTTGGGCGTGTTTCGAACAAGTTGGCTGAGCTTTAGTCCTATAGCGATCCGGGTTTCCATTCTCTTTATTTATCGTATCCGGAATCGGTTCCGTGGATGTGTTGTTGTCATACTCTTATCTCTATCCTTTACTCTTTGTATTTGAGTCTTGGGTTGTGTTGGGCAGGTTTGAAACAGGTTGGTTGAGCTTAGAAACCAAAGCTAGTTGCCTAGATTTTGGCCGGTCCGCTCGAGCGGATATTTTGGCGCTCGAGCGGGGCCTTTGTTGTTGCTTCTACGCTCGAGCGGGGGTTTTGGCGCTCGAGAGGGATAATCACCCATCCAGTTTTTCCCCTGCAGTGGTGGACGCTCGAGCGGGATTTTGGACGCTCGAGTGGGAGATTGTGTGTGACGCTCGAGCGGGGAGTTGGACGCTCGAGCGGGGGATTGGACGTTCGAGCGGGGATCTGTGAGTGACGCTCAAGCGGGGATTTTGCCGCTCGAGCGGGAAGGCTTTTATATATAGCCGAGATCCGACCTTTTTGTTCACTTTTCAACATCCTTTCTCTCTCTTACTTTTCCAAAAAGCTATTTTGAGAGTTCCTCTCACTAAAACCCTAACTTCTCTCTTAGGATTGATCTAGTAGGAGTTGTTTTCTCACCTTGGGCCTTTACAAAAGTTGTGTGGATCGTCGAGGGCTATCTTTTAATCTGAAAATTTCGGGATTTGGAGCATTTCCGTTTTCTTCATCTTCTTCGTTGGGTCCCATCATTCGAGGTAGGGATAACCTACTCCATCTTATGAGCTTTGTCTTTGAATTTTAGTATTTTGATATGTTGGGGGTTGTTGGGAAATTTTGGAGAAAGTTTGGGCCTTTGTGTAATTTTACAAAAGTTGAGGTTTTAATTATATAAACCTATATGCAAGTTAGGCATAGAGAAACGAAACTAATGTTGGAACATTGATGGAAATGGAACCTTAGGGTTGTTTGTGAATAATGGTGTGTTGCACTAATTGATTTAATTAATTAAGGTATGTAATTAATTAAAGAAAATGAGGAATTGAATTGAGAATGTTGAAATTGGGAATGTATGGGACTAAAAGGTATAGTTGAATCATTCATTGCTCACCTAGTTGAAATGTTGATATATCATCCATTTGTGCATTTATTTCCTGTTTAGAAATAATTGCTTTGGACTACCGGTGGAGGGTAGTATTGATTGCTGTAAATGATGCATGATGATTAGGCAAACTAAAACTAATCAATTGGATGTGTCATAGAGTATGACGGTTGATAGAATACATTAACTTCATGTATTGGTAGATTGTGCATATGACCAATGTGTTTATGTGCATTATGTGTAGACGGTTGATAGAATACATTAATGCGTATATGATTCTGTGTTTATATGCATTGCTTGTGTATTGGAGGAGATGGAGGATGTACTCCACGGTTTAGGGGAAGATGGGGGATGTACCTCTAAACCGGTTAATGGTTAAGGGAAGATGGGGGATGGACCCAGGGATGCAGCTCATATGCTCTCCCATTGGAGTGATGATACAGCTCATATGCTTATCTATTGAAGTGTTGATATAGCTCATATGCTTATCTGTGGTAGTAGTGATATAGCTCATATGCTTATCTATGGTAGTAGTGATATAGCTCATATGCTTATCTATTGAGATGTTTGTTTAATTTGATATAGCACTAAAATGTATATCATTTATGAAGTATGGAAGTGGTTTATGTGTTATTGATATAACACCAAAATGTGTATCCACCTTGGGTTTCGAAAGTGTTCTAGTGATGAACTATAATCTCATCAAAGGTTTTGGCCAGAGTACTGAGCCTTGTTTTCAAACTCAATGTTGAATAAGAAATGGAAAGTGAATTGTAACATAGACTTGATTGTCATGGAATTGTAATAAGATGTAAATGAATGTATAAGTGTTGACCATCTATTAACTGCTAATCTTTTAGTCATTGTTTATAGTTGGTTTAGTGTATTTCTACTGGGCTGTGGCTCACCCTATATGGGACACCATTTTCAGGTACATGAAGCATGCCACCTCCAAGGACATCGCTTGGGAGGCTAGAGGCAGGCAGACGTTTGTGGTTTTGGTTATCTTTTGCTGTATTACATGTAATTTCAAGCCAAGGGCTTAATGTGTATTTGAGTTAGTACTCTCCTCTTTGTAACCAAGTGCTGGCTTGGAAAGCTGTAAGCCCATAGGGCATTTGATTCTGTGGTTAACACGTAATGCTTCTTGTAAGGAATTACTCTGTGGGATAGAATGATGTTTGTTTCTTATATCAATGCATGTCTAAATTGATGGGTTTAATGTTATTATTTTGAGGGCGTTACAAGTCCCATTCCTTGTTGCCCAGAATTTTGGTGGTACGCTCGAGCGGGTCTATTTGTGCTCGAGCGGAGTTTGATTTTTTGGTTATCCGCTCGAGCGGGTCTTCTTGCGCTCGAGCGGGATTTTCACACTCTCAGTATCTCGTGCCTCTGCAAAACTTCTGTAGGTGGGTTTTTCACGCTCGAGCGGATTTTCTTACGCTCAAGCGAGTCGCGCTCGAGCGGGTATCTTGGCGCTCGAGCGGGTAGTACATTGTCTGTAAAAGTTCTGGGAGAGGGAAATCTATGCTCGAGCGGCTTTCCCTTTGCGCTCGAGCGGTGTAATAACCCTGACCCATAATTAGCTACTAACTGGTAATTAAGGAAGATAATTGAGCGGATAAGATTAATTACGGGATTAATATGTAATCTGCATCATGATTGGTCGTCTATTTGTTGATCGTTAAATAATCGGTTCATGTTTAATGGTTAAACTGTAAATTGAAGGCCTTATCGGCATCCGAAAACGAAATTGATTATCCCATTGTGTTAATTGGAATTTTTAGAACCTTATGGCATACTTATGTAAAATGTGATTTGGTATGATTAATTAGATCAAATGAAGCTAATTAAATAGTTGGCGTAAATTACAATTTTGCCATGTTAGTGGCTTATTTCTCCAACACCTTTGAGCCTTATTTTGGTTGTTCCATTCGTTGGTCCCTTAGTGTAAAAAATCTGAGGAAACATTTTAGAGAGAGAGGGAGAGCAATTCTAGAGAGAGGGGGGGAGAAATTGAAGAAGAAATTCAAGGATTTGCATGCACTCTTCAAGATTAAGCAAAGGTTTTAGCAAGAACAAGATCTAAGGTAGAATTTTCATCCTTTCATTCATGTATTTCAGTGTTATCTTGCATGATTCATGGAGGTTATAAGCTTAGATGTGTACATTGAGCTTAAATGTTGAAGTGAGAGTCAATCCATGCATGCATGCATAAATTTCCATGTTTTGAGTTTGAAATCTAAGATTTCTTCCATGCATGTGTTAATTTCACTCACATTTTGGTCATTCATCTTGTTTTCCCTTAAAATATCAAGTTTAATTATGTTTTGGAGGGTTTGAACTCAAAGAAGTCCATGCATGTGGTGTTCTTGAGCATTCACCATGTTTTAAGTTGAAATTGTGAGTTTTTGACAAACCTTGGGCCATGGTTTTACCAATTGATCTTTAAACTTTCATATTTTACAAGTTTTCTGGGTTATATCAAATTTTGGGGCCCAAGAGAGGTGTTTTGGAGGTTTTAATTCGAGTTTTGAAGTTGGAGGTGAAATCTGGAAATTCCAGATTTTGTAGCCTCGCTCGAGCGAAGGGGTTCTCGCTCGAGCGACCACTTTGAGATTGTGCACTTCGCTCGAGCAAACCAAAAGTCCGCTCGAGCATAAATTTCGAGCTCCAGAAGAAGTTTGCATCATTTACAGATCGCTCGAGCGAGGAATGTGCGCTCGAGCGACCAGTCACATTTTTGCATGCTCGCTCGAGCGAGGAAAGCTTCGCTCGAGCGAGGACCTAAATTTCTGAAATTTTGCCTAAGTGTTCCAAGGCATGTTTTGACATCCTCATTGCATCTTAGGCATTCCTAAGCCTTAATTAAGCCATAGTAATGAGGTTATGGGCTAGAAACGCACACTAAGAAAAGAATGTAACGAGTTATTGAATGACTAGTGTGAGTTGAGCATTGAAATAAGTATGAATCACACTAAGAGATTGCAAGGGTGTGTGTGTTCTAAGCCATGTGATAAGAATAAACATGAACCAACGTGATGTAAGCTAAGCCTTAATGGCCACATGAATAAGTAATGATAAGATTCGTTGGTGTTATGTATTTTGTGATTGTAGGTCAACGTCCGAGAAGTGATTGACCATCTGCGGAACCACTGTGAGTAACGTTATCGTAAAGATACGTTCATATGAAATTATGTTCCAAATGTGATATATCAAGCTATGATTCTGAAATGATATATGTTTCTGTGAACGAAGATCCATGTTTGAAATCTATTATGGCATCCCTAGATAGTCCCAAGTCATGGGGGACGGCATGAAAATGCAGGTCCATGACAGTTACGAGATCTCGCTAGCCACTTCATTGTGGTGTTTGTTTAATCGGTGTCCGGGACCGGTTACTCTAGTCGGAAGACGTTATGTGATATGTGATATGTTCTATGGGATATGCCATTATTATGTTCTGATATGAGATGACTATGATTATGCTATGATCTGTTTTGTACGTATAAAATGTTCGGATTTCGTTCGCTAACCCCTTTACCTTAATGTTATTCACTGGGCTTTAGCTCACTGTTTGTATAAATATATTATAGGTGAGCATTCTGGAGTGCAAGCCTGAAGGTTTTGTGGGGGAACTGTGTTTCTGTTGTCAGCCAGCCTTTGTACCTCACGTGGAGGTTCCCAAAGTGTCTTGGGTTATGCATAGGACTTTATTTTAATCATGTTGTCTGTACGGAAAATACTGTAACGTGTGTGGTATAATATAATGTATGGTTAACTTATGGCTATGTAAATAAAGTTTTAAATTATTCTGTTTCACGTAAGTCAACACAGCTCATTGGACAATTATAATTATGTATTTGCTTCCGCTAGCCCCTTATCATATGCTTATCTGTTTAGAGGCCTTTGGTAATCTAAGGATTACTGGCCGGTTGCGGCGCTAAACCTATAGGGGCAGGTTTGGGTCGTGACAAGCGGGTGTGTTTTGCAGTTGTGTCTTGGCGCTCGAGCGGGTACCTTCACGCTCGAGCGGGTCCAGTTTTTGTGCTTGACACTCGAGCGTCCTATTCCCCGCTCGAGCGGATCATGCGTATATCAGTTGGTAGCTGGGCATTTTTGAATCACTTTTCAACTTCCACTCTCTCTCTTGCTTTTCCGAAAAGCCATTTTTGAGAGCTTCTCTCACTACTTTCTCCCTTCTCTCTAGGGTTTGATCTAGCTAGAGTGATTCACTCCCTTGGTGTCTTTGTAAAAAGTGTGTTGATTGTTGAGTGCAACATTTTGATCCGAAAAGTTTGAAGTTTGGAGCACTTTGAGTTTGGTCTTCTTCTCCGTTTGATCTCTAACTTCGAGGTAGGGATATCCTACTCCATCTTATGAGTTTTGTCTTTAAATCTTGGCATTTTGATATGTTGAGGGTTGTTGGGTAATTTTGGAAAAGTTTGGGGTCTTTGTGTAATTTCCAAAAGAGGGGGTTTTCATATATATAAACCCATATGCATGTAATACATTGAGAAATGAGCAAATGTTGGAATTTTGATGAAAATGGAACCTTAGGGTTGTTATGTGAATTATGGGTTAATGCCCTAATTAGTTTGGAAAAATTAATTTGTATAATTAATTTTGAGATATGAGAAATTGAATTGAGAATATTGGAATTGGGAAGTACGGGATTAAAGGGTGTAGTTGGATTAATTTATTGCTTGCCTAGACAAAATGTTGATATTTTATCCATTTGGTGCATTTATTTTATGTTTAGAAATAACTGCTTTGGGCTATCGGTGGAGGATAGTCTTGATTGTTGTAGACAATGCATAATGATTAGGCGAATTAAAACTAATCAATTGAGTATGCCATAGAATATGGTGATTGGTATAATACATCGAAATTGTGTATTGATTGAGTGAATATGTATATGATAATTGCTTATATACATTGTGTTATGTGAGACGAGATAGGGGATGTACTCCACGGTTTAGGGGAGGATAGGGGATGGACCTCTAAACCGGATTCTGTTTGACATTGATACAGTACTAAAATGTGTATCATTTGTGAAGTATGGAAGTGTTTTTTACATGTTATTGATACAGCACTAAAATGTGTATCACTTGTGACGTATGGAAGTGATTTTGGTTGAGATTGATACAGCACCAAAATGTGTATCTATTATGATGTAAGAAATGTTTAACATGAGTTGTTATCCCCATCGAATTGGAAATATTGTTAATAAGAGATGTAATCTCTGCCGGATTATCTGGCCAGGTTCTGAGCCACGTTTTTGCAATGAAATATAACATGGACATAATTGTCAAGGAATTGTAATGTGATATAAGTTGGAATATAAGTGTGGACCATCTATCGAATGCTATTATTTTAGTCGTTGTTTATAGTCGGTTTAGTATATTTCTGCTGGGCTGTGGCTCACCCTATATGGGACATCATTTTCAGGTTCAGGTACTATGCCGCCCCCGAGATCTTAGCATGGACTGTTGTGGGAGTTAAAGACTCTTTTTGTTAATTTTTTGTTGTATTACATGTGTATCAAGCCAAAGGCTTTCTTTGTGTAGAGTTAGTACTCTCTTCTTTTGTAACCAAGTGTTGACTTGGAAAGTTGTAAGCCTATAGGGCATTTACTTTTGTTGTCAACATGTAATACATTTTGTAATGAATACTCTGATGATATGTAATTATGCTTTATTCTTTTATATCTAAGCATGTCAAGAATGTATGATTTATGGGTTTATTTTGAGAGCGTTACATTTTTAATATACAAATTATTTTTTTTTAGATTTTTAATAAAAATAATTTAATAATCTCATCACTAACTATAATGTATAGAAGAAGTTGAAAAGAGTATTGCAGTAACTATGAGAGAAGTCAAAAATGTTAGTAGGTTGGGAGAAGTGAATAAATGCTGAGGTTATTTATTTTTTAAATAAAAAAATTAAAAAATTAGGATTGAGATATTGGAGCTCTCACAAAGGTTGTGTGTGTTAAAAACCTCATTTTCCTTATATGAGAGTTGGGAGAAGTTAATAAATGTTAAGATTTTTTTTTTTAAATCAAAAAATCAGAAAATTTAGATTGGGAGATTGGAGCTCCCACAAGGCTTGGGGTTAAAAACTCCCTTTTACTTAATATATAGTATAGACTAGCATATCACCCTTCCTATGCACGGATTGTGTTTACAATTATCTATATATGTGAATTGTGATTTTTAAATGTCTTCTTTTTTTCCTTTTTTATATTATATTAAAGTTTATTATTTTAATAATAATCATATGTGTTAGACTTTTCAAGTAATTAAATGTCTTTTTTTTTTTTGTATTATATTATATTAAAGTTTAATATTTTGATAATAATCATACGTGTTGGATTTTTCAAGATTTTTTTTTTATGCTTGTTCTTAATGCATTGAAGTGTTATTATGAGGGATAATAATCATATGTGTTGGGACTTTTCAAGGAATTTATATGTGTTGGATTTCAAAGAATTTTTTTTTATACTTGTTCTTAATGCATTAAAGTGTTATTATGAGGGTAAGACTTGGGGGTTGGGAGAAGTTAATAAATGCGAAGGTTTTTTTTTTTTTTAAATAAAAAAATAAAAAAATTTAGATTGGGAGATTGGAGCTCTCACAAGACTTGGGGTTAAAAACCCCCTTTTGCTTAATATATAGTATAGACTAACCTATCACCCGTGCTATGCACGGGATAATTATAGATATTTATATTTATTTTAGATTTTTTTAATATATAAATTATGTTTTTTAAGATTTTTTATAAAAATAATTTAACAATCTTATCACTAACCATAATGTATGAGAGAAGTTGAAATGGATACTACAGTAACTATACACAAATTGTATCTATAATTATTTGTATGAGGGGATTTTAAATGCTGATCAGGGGATTTTGACCAAATCAATAAATGTAGGCATGTAGAAAGACATGTGACTTGAAAAAAGTTAATAAATGCTGATCATGGGATTTTGACCAAATCAATAAATGTTGAGTTTTTTTTTTTTTAATAAAAAATTTAGAAAATTCATATTGGGATATTGAAGCTCCCACAGGCCTTGGGGTTAAAAATCCCCTTTTGCTTAATATGTAACTAGCATATCACCGTGCATAACACGGCTATTTACAATTATCTATATATGTGAATTGTGATTTTTAAATATTTTTTTTAAATGTCTTCTTTTTTTCCTTTTTTATATTATATTAAAGTTTAATATTTTGATAATAATCATATGTGTTGGACTTTTCAAGAAATAAATGTCTTTTTTTTTTATTATATTATATTAAAGTCTAATATTTTGATAATAATCATATGTGTTTGGACTTTTCAAGAAATTTTTTTTATGATTGTGCTTAATGTATAAAAGTGTTATTGTGAGGGATAATAATCGAATGTGTTGAGACTTTTCAAAGAATTCATATGTGTTGGATTTCAAAGAATTTTTTTTATGCTTGTTCTTAATGCATTAAAGTATTATTATGAGGGTAAGACTTGGGAGTTGGGAGAAATTAATAAATGCTAAGATTTTTTTTTTAAATCAAAAAATTAGGAAATTTAGATTGGGAGATTGAAGCTCCCACAAGGCTTGGGGTTAAAAACCCCCTTTTGCTTAATATATAGTATAGACTAGCCTATCACCCGTGCTATGCACGGGATAATTATAGATATTTATATTTGTTTTAATTTTTTTTTAATATATAAATTATATTTTTTAAGATTTTTTATAAAAATAATTTAACAATCTTATCACTAAGCATAGTGTACAGGAGAAATTAAAAAGGCTACTACAGTAACTATGCACGGGCTGTATCTATAATTATTTGTATGAGGGGATTTTAAATGCTAATAAGGTATTTTGACCAAATCAATAAATGCAGGCATGTAGATTGAAAAAAGTTAATAAATGCTGATCAGGGGATTTTGACCAAATCAATAAATGCTGAGTTTTTTTTTTTAAATCAAAAATTTAGAAAATTAAGATTGGGATATTGGAGCTTCCACAAGGCTTGGGGTTTAGAAACCCCCTTTTCCTTAATATATTTACAGTTATCTATATATGTGAATTGCGATTTTTAAATATCTTTTTTTTTTTTTTAAATGTCTTCTTTTTTTCCTTTTTTATATTATATTAAAGTTTAATATTTTGATAATAATCATATGTGTTGGACTTTTCAAGGAATTAAATGTCTTCTTTTTTTCATTATATTATATTAAAGTTTAATATTTTGATAATAATCATATGTGTTGGACTTTTCAAGAATTTTTTTTTTTATGTTTGTTCTTAATGCATTAAAGTGTTATTATGAGGGATAATAATCATATGTGTTGGGACTTTTCAAGGAATTCATATGTGTTGGATTTCAAAGAATTTTTTTCATGCTTGTACTTAATGCATTAAAGTATTATTATGAGGGTAAGACTTGGGGGTTGGGAAAAGTTAATAAATGTTAAGTTTTTTTTTTTTTTAAATCAAAAAACCAAGAAATTTAGATTGGGAGATTGGAGCTCCCACAAGGTTTGGGATTAAAAACCTCCTTTTGCTTAATATATAGTATAGATATAGATATAGATATAGATAGATGTGTTGGACTTTTCAAGAAATTTTGTTTGTGCTTGTTCTTAATGCATTAAAGTGTTATTATGAGGGATAATAATCATATGTGTTGTGACTTTTCAAGGAATTCATATGTGTTGGATTTCAAAGAATTTTTTTTTATTCTTGTTCTTAATGCATGAAAGTGTTATTATGAGGGTAAGACTTGGGAGTTGGGAGAAGTTAATAAATGTTAAGATTTTTTTTTTTTTAAAAATCAAAAAATCAGAAAATTTAGATTGGGAGATTGGACCTCCCACAAGGCTTGGGGTTAAAAATCCCCTTTTACTTAATATATAGTATAGATACTAGCCTATCACCCCGTGCTATGCACGGGATAATTATAGATATTTATATTTATTTTAGATTTTTTTAATATAGAAATTATGTTTTTTAAGATTTTTTATAAAAATAATTTAACAATCTTATCATTAACCATAGTGTATGAGAGAAGTTGAAAAGGATTATAGCGATCTCGGGTTTTATCAATTATGTACAGTGATCCGGACTTGTTTCCGTGGATGTTAGTAGTTGCCTATATCTTGTTTGCATCCTTTCGTACCTTGTATTTGAGTTATAGGATGTGTTGGGCAGGTTTGTTTCGGGTTGGTTGAGCTTAGAAGCCAAGAGTAGTTGCCCAGATTTTTGCCTTCATGCTCGAGCGGAGCTTTTGACGCTCGAGCGGGCCCTTCGTTGTTGCTTCTCCGCTCGAGCGGGAGTTTTGACGCTCGAGCGTGATTTTCCATCTTCTAGTATTTCTTCTACAGTGTTGGACGCTCGAGCGGGCATTTTGACGCTCGAGCGTGAGTTTGTGTGTGACGCTCGAGCGGGGAGTTTTACGCTCGAGCGGGGACCTGGTTTAGTGAAAAGTTCTGGGAGTGTGCATCCGCCGCTCGAGCGGGATTTTTGACGCTCAAGCGGGAGTCTGTGAGTGACGCTCGAGCGGGGGTTTCCACGCTCGAGCGGGGCGACTCTTATATAAAACCGAGATCCGACTTTTTGGATCGCTTTTTCACATCCTTTTCTCTCTCTTACTTTTCCAAAACTCCATTGTTGAGCCTCTCTCTCTAGAACCTTGCCTTCTCTCTAGGTATTGATCTAAGTAGGAGTTGTTTTCTCACCTTTGGCCTTTACAAAAAAGTTGTTGATCGTCGAGGGCTATCTTTTGATCCAAAAATCTCGGGATTTGGAGCATTTTCGTTTTCTTCATCATCTTCATTGGGTGTCAACTTTTGAGGTAGGGATTCCTACTCACTTTTATGGTCTTTGACATAGATTTTGGTTGTTTTGATAAAGTGTTGAAGTTGGGTGATTTTGGGACTTAGGGTTTCAAAATGTTAAAAGAGGGTTTTGTTACTTTTGATTCTAAAAAGTGTATCTTAGGTTTCCAAAATAATGGTATTGTTATTGGTTGTTGATATTTAGACCATTGGGTCAATATTGGGAAAAGGGGTAGAAAACCCTAATTTGTTGTATAAATTAATTAGTATAATTAATTTGGAAAAGTTATGGATTCATGGAATTGAGTTGGAAATAATGAAATTGACTCATTATATTGTGAAATTGTGGAGTTGGATTTGTGATCGCTCACTCTTGAAACATTGATATTTTATATGTTGGAGATTTTATTACCTGTTTAGAAATAATTGCTTGGGCTACCGGCGGAGGGTAGTTTTGATTGTTGTAGACAGTGCATGATGATTAGGCAAACTAAAACTAATCGATTGGATGTGTCATAGAATATGACGATTGATAGAATACATTAACGCTATGTATTGTTTGTTTGTGTATATGATCTATGTTTATATACATGTGTTGTATGGGAGGAGATAGGGGATGTACTCCACGGTTTAGTAGGGGATGGACCTCTAAACCGGACTTTTGTGTGACATTGATACAGCACTACAATATGTATCAAGTGTTGATTATGGAAGTGTTCAAATTGATTTGATATAGCACTAAAATGTATATCGTTATCAATTGTGAAGTGTAGAAGAAATTCTATGTTATGTTGATACAGCACCGAAATGTGTATCTTTCGTAAAATGTAGAAATGATTTATGTGTTATCGATATAGCGTTGCAATGTGTATCCATCATGAATTTCAAAAGTATTTTAAAGATGAGTCTAAATCTCATGTTAGTTGTTGCCAGGTTCTGAGCCATTGTTGTGAATTGTGAACATGATAAGAAGTGTAAAATGAAAGGAAACATGGACATAGTGGTCATGTAATAGAAATGGATCATGAATTGATTTATGGGAATTAAACATTTATCAATTGCTAATGTCTTAGTTATTGCTCATACTGTGTTTAGCATATCTCTACTGGGCGTTGGCTCATCCTATATGGGACATAATTTTCAGGTACAGGTAGCATGCCACCTCCAAGGACATAGCTTGGATGATGATGAGAGTTGAAGACTCTTTTTGTTTATTTTGTTTGTATTACATGTATGTCAAGCCAAGGGCTTATTTTGTATAGAGTTAGTACTCTTCTTTTGTTTAACCAAGTGTTAACTTGGAAAGCTGTAAGCCCGTAGGGCATTTGCTTTTGTTGTTAACATGTAATACTGTTGTAAGAACTACTCTGATGAATAGAAATGGTTGATTTCTCTTATATCAATGCATGTCTAAAATGATGGGTTTTATGTATATTTGTGAGGGCGTTACAACTTGGTATCAGAGCGTACCGGGTTCGAATACTTTGGGTACGTGGGAAGTGATTAGTATCACAATGGGTTTGTCTCGCTTGTTAGAGACTTAAGTGTAATGTAATGTGTTTATGTGATAACATATTTATGTGACTATTTGGGTATGGGATTTAGTTTCTAGGATGTTGATTGGATCCTTGGGCTTCTGTGAGTCTTGTTGGAAAAGCACTTGATCAATGCTGTTTCTAACCGGAACTCTGGTAACGCCTCGGGACTATCATTATCCGGAAATAAAATTCGTAAGTGCTTATGTGTTTATGTGCTTACGTGGAGTGAATTACAGTTGTCCATGCATTAGGACGTGAGTGTTATAGCTTCGGCACATTTGTGAATGTGCTAACGTTCTCTGTTACCTTTATTAGGATGTCAGGACGAGGACGAGGTGGTAGGCGAGGTAGGCCTAGGAGGCAGGAGATGCCTTTACCGGATGATATTCCAGCGCAGCCAGAGGGGGTTGCCCAGGCCAATGTGGCCGAGCCAGCAGGTCAGGAGGCTATGGGCGCTTTGACCCGAGGGATAGTCGATGCTTTGAGGGAGTCTATGGGTTTTCTGAGAGCTGAGAATCCAGTTCAGGCTCCAGGGCAGGCCCAGGTTGCTGAGGCAGGGCCTTCCTTCTTGAAGAGGGAGTTCTTCCGGTCTAATCCGGATGAGTTTGTTAGGGATCCGAAGGAGCCACTTAAGGCGGATGAGTGGTTGGAGCAGATGAGTAAGACGTTCGAGATGCTTGGCATCGAGGACAGAGCGTTGAAAGTGACCTTGGCATCTTTCCAGGTTAAGGGGGATGCGGGTCAGTGGTGGAAATTCGTGAAGGGGCGTTTGGATGGCACTTGGGAGGCTTTTGTGGGTGCTTTCCAGGAGAAGTTCTTATCTCCAGCAGTCAGAGAGAAGCTAAGAGATCAGTTTTGCCAGCTTTTGTAGTTGAGTTCTTCAGTGGCCGAGTATGAGGCTACTTTTACTAGCTTGTCCAGGTTCGCACCTGAACTTGTGGCGTCCGAGGAACGCCGCTGTATCGAGTTTGAGAAGAGGTTGAGGCGCGGCCTCAAGATGAGAGTTGGTGGTTCTATGATCCGAGACTATGGGCGCTTGGTTGATGCGGCGGCCCATATGGAGATCATGATGCAGGAGGAGGAGGGACAGAGGGGCTCCAAGAGGAGCCAGGATAGTCAGAGTGATGGCAGGAGACAGAGGAGTGCTAACCCTCAGCAGTCTCAGGGTGGTGTTGCTAGATCGACCTTTCCAGTGCCGAGTGCAGGCTCGGGGAGAGGCAATCAGGGGGACTTCACATGTTACAAGTGTGGTCAGTTGGGCCACAAGGCTTCGGTTTGCCCACAGAGGGGAGGAGGTCAGAGAGCTGCTTCATCTACAGCTAGACCGCAGAGCCAGAGTCAGGGCAGGGGTCAGCTACTGTCGTGTTATCAGTGCGGTCAGGCGGGGCACCTAAAGAGGTTTTGCCCGCAGTTGGGTGGCACATCTGGTGCTTCTGGGTAGAGACAGAGTCTTCAGCTAGCTCAATCAGTGCAGGCCTCGAGGGCCAACTAGGGGGCTTCATCGTCCCAGTCTGTACAACAGTCGTATGCTCCGAGGGGTGAGCAGGTGGATCAGGGGCCTACTGGGCGCGTGTATGCTGTTACCGCACAGGACTTGGTACCGGTGCCATCAGTAGTGAGAGGTACCTTTTTGTTTTGCAACTCGGTTGCTAGTGTATTGATTGATACGGGTGCGTCTCATTCTTTTGTATCTGCTGCATTTGCATCTGTTTTGGAATTGGAGTTGGCACAATTAGCATCTCCTATATGTGTTGTATCACCTCTTGGGGGTGAATTGATTTTGAAGCACGGATGTAGAGGTTGTGATATAAAGGTCGCCGATCATCGGCTTCCGTTCCCTTTTGTAGTTATGCCCATGAAGGGTTTTGATGTTATTTTGGGTATGGACTGGCTATCGTCATACCGGCTGTTATCGATTGCTACCGCCAGAGGGTCACAGTTGTACCTTGAGCGGGAGTGTTTTCATTTCTTGGGGGATCGGGTTGATAGTGTGTTGCCACCGGTGTATGATCCGCGAGGGCGGAGTGAGCTTAGTGGTCTACTTGCTAGCTTTTTGAGTGGTGAGTGTGATGAGACCCAGATTGTTTTACTGAGAGTGGTTTGTGAGTATTCGGATGTTTTTCCCGAGGATCTCGTTGGTTTGCCACCTCACCGTGAGATTGAGTTCTCCATTGATTTAGTGCCCGGCACGACGCCGATTTCTATGGCACCTTACCGTTTTGCCCCAGCCGAGTTAAGCGAGTTGAAGATTTAGCTTCAGGAGTTGCTGGATAAGGGCTTTGTTCGCCCTAGTGTTTCGCCGTGGGGAGCACCGGCCCACTTTGCTAAAAAGAAAGATGGTGCCTTGAGACTTTGTATCGACTACCGGAAGTTGAATCGGGCTACGGTCAAGAATAAGTACCCTATGCCCCGTATGGATGATCTGTTTGACCAGTTGAAGGGTTCCCGTTGTTTCTCTAAGATAGGCTTGAGATCGGGTTACCATCGGTTGAGGGTCAGAGAGGAGGATATTCCGAAGACGGCATTCTGTACGCGGTATGGCCATTATGAGTTTCTGGTGATGCCATTTGGGCTCACCAATGCACCGACAGTTTTTATAGATTTGATGAACCGAATCTTCCGGGAATTCTTAGATCGTTTTGTAGTCGTCTTCGTGGACGACATTCTTATTTATTCGTCTTCGGAGGAGGAGCACGAAAAATACTTGAGAGTGGTGCTAGAGTTGCTTAGAGCCCATAGGTTGTATGCCAAGTTTGGGAAGTGTGAGTTCTGGCTAGGAGAAGTCAAGTTCTTAGGCCATGTAGTATCTGGGGAAGGGGTGTCTGTTGATAAATCCAAGATAGAGGCAGTGCAAGATTGGGCACAGCCTAAGAGTGTGTTTGAGATCCGTAGTTTTCTGGGGTTAATTGGGTATTATCACCGGTTTGTGAAGGATTTCTCCAGGTTAGCTTCAGCGTTGACTAGACTGACTCGGAAGGGAGTCAAATTCGTATGGAGTGAGACTTATGAAAAATTGTTCCGAGAGTTGAAAGTTAGGTTGACCACCGCTCCGGTCTTGATTATTCCGGAGAGAGGGTTGGATTATATGGTTTATTGTGATGCCTCACGAGAGGGTTTGGGTTGTGTGTTGATGCAAGAGGGGAAAGTGGTTGCCTATGGCTCACGTTAGCTGAAAATACACGAGAAGAATTACCCTACACATGACCTAGGACTAGCAGTAGTGATCTTTGCCTTGAAAATCTAGAGGCACTACCTTTATGGTGAGAGATTCGAGGTGTTCTTGGATCACAAGAGTTTAAAGTATCTATTTACACAGAAGGACTTGAACTTGAGGCAGAGGAGGTGGATGGAGTTTATTGAGGACTACGATTTTGAGTTGCATTATCACCCGGGAAAGGCCAATGTTGTGGCCGATGCACTTAGTAGAAAATCCATTAGTGATGTAGCTTGTATAGCCATCAGGGAATGGGAGATGTTGGGGTCGCTTGGCGAGTTTGATTTGCTTCTGGGCGAATCTGTTGAGGCTGCTGCCTTGTTTTCTGTTGTTGCACGGCCTACACTTGTGACTAGAGTGTTAGAGGCACAGACAGGTGACCTTGAGGTAGAATCCCTCCGAGAGAAGATCTCCAGTGGAAAGGTTGAGAAGGGTTTGTCTGAGTATCCCGACTAGAGTGTGAGATACCGAGACCGTTTGTTTGTGCCAGAGTCTTGCCGAGAGGAGGTACTCCGAGAGTTTCACCATTCACGCCTTGCGGTGCATTTGGGGTGCCAGTTTTGGTGGAGGGGCATGAAGAGAGATGTGGTAGTTTTTGTGTCAAAGTGCCTTACTTGTCAGCAAGTGAAGGCCGAGCATCAGAGGCCAGCGGGTTTGTTGCAACCCTTGCCTATTGCCGAGTGGAAGTGGGAGCATGTCACTATGGACTTCGTTGTAGGTCTTCCGAGGACTCAGCGAGGTAGTGATGCTATTTGGGTGGTTGTAGACCGGTTGACTAAGTCGGCGCACTTTATCCCTATGCACGTGAGAGATTCGGTAGATCATCTTGCCGACTTGTATATTCGGGACATAGTGAGATTGCACGGGGTCCCAGTGACGATCGTCTCAAATAGAGATCCTCGTTTTACCGCCAGATTGTGGCAGAGTTTGCAGAGTGCCTTGGGTACTAGGTTGACCTTTAATACAGCTTATCATCCTCAGACTGACGGGCAGTCCGAGCGTACTATTCATATCCTTGAGGATATGCTTCGAGGTTGTGTCCTTGATTTTAGTGGGACGTGGGAGAGGCACTTGCCCTTGGTGGAGTTTGCCTACAACAACAGTTTCCAGTCTAGTATCGGTATGGCATCGTTTGAGGCCTTGTATGGCCGACCGTGTAGGTCTCCAGTTTGTTGGGCCGAGGTGGGTGATGCACCGTTGTTGGGCCCGGAGTTGGTGAGGAAAACGACGGAGAAAGTTGAGCTTATCCGTAGGAGGCTTGTTACAGCCCAAAGTCGTCAGAAATCATATGTAGACCGTAGGAGGAGGCCTTTGGCGTTTGAGGTAGGTGATCATGTTTTCTTGAAAATATCACCTAGGCGAGGTTTGATGAGGTTTGGGAAGAGTGGGAAGTTATCCCCTCGGTTTATTGGTCCCTTTGAGATCCTTGAGAGGGTTGGGGAAGTTGCTTATCGTTTGGCTTTGCCACCGCAGTTGTCCGGGGTGCATGACGTGTTTCATGTGAGTATGCTTCGGAAGTATGAGCCGGATCCATCACATGTATCGGATTGGACCGACTTAGAGGTTGATGAGGATGCCTCATATGAGGAGAGACCGGTTCGGGTCTTGGATAGCCGGGAGCAAGTCTTGCGAGGCAAGACCATTCCCCTAGTGAAGGTCTTGTGGAAACATCACGGAGTGGAGGAAGCCACTTGGGAACGTGAGTTGGAGGTCCGAGAGAAATATCCGGATCTATTTGTAGATGTTTGAACGTGTATTGTATTTTTTGATGTGTTGTTGAACCTTAAGAGTATTGAATATATCTTAGGTTGTAAAACATGATTTATGTTTTGGTTTAATGAAAGTATTTTGGAACTTGCCTCAAAATGGAAGTTTGATGTAACATTGCATATGTTGGATGTTGTAGAATTGGAGATGTATCATGAACATTAGTTATGATATGAGATTGTTGAAATGAAAGAGTAACGCATGTTGAAATATATGAGTTGTGAAATGCCTCTTGTCAAGAGATGAGATTGAACGGTAATGGGTCGGAATGCTTAATATTATGTTGTAATATTGTTGGAAATGGAGAAAAACTTGTCTTTGAAAACTTGTGGTTAATTTCGGGGACGAAATTCTTTAAGGGGGGAGGTTATAGCGATCCCGGGTTTTATCAATTGTGTACAGTGATCCGGACTTGTTTCCGTGGATGTTAGTAGTTGCCTATATCTTGTTTGCATCCTTTCGTACCTTGTATTTGAGTTATAGGATGTGTTGGGCAGGTTTGTTTCGGGTTGGTTGAGCTTAGAAACCAAGAGTAGTTGCCCAGATTTTTGCCTTCACGCTCAAGCGGAGCTTTTGACGCTCGAGCGGGCCCTTCGTTGTTGCTTCTCCGCTCGAGCGGGAGTTTTGACGCTCAAGCGTGATTTTCCATCTTCCAGTATTTCTTCTGCAGTGTTGGACGCTCGAGCGGGCGTTTTGACACTCGAGCGTGAGTTTGTGTGTGACGCTCGAGCGGGGAGTTTTACGCTCGAGCGGGGACCTGGTTTAGTGAAAAGTTATGGGAGTGTGCATCCGCCGCTCGAGCGGGATTTTTGACGCATTTGCTTTTGTTGTTAACATATAATACTGTTGTAAGAACTACTCTGATTAATAAAAATGGTTGATTTCTTTTATATCAATGCATGTCTAAAATGATGGGTTTTATGTATATTTGTGAGGGCGTTACAAGGATACTGCAGTAACTATACACAGATTGTATCTATAATTATTTGTATGAGGGGATTTTAAATGCTGATTAGAGGATTTTGACCAAATCAATAAATGCAGGCATGTGAAAAGACATGTGGATTGAAAAAAGTTAATAAATGCTAATAAGGGGATTTTGACCAAATCAATAAATGCTGAGTTTTTTTTTTTTAATAAAAAATTAAAAAAATTCATATTGGGATATTGAAGCTCCCACAGGCTTTGGGGTTAAAAATCTCCTTTTGCTTAATATATAGTATAGATATAGATAGATGTGTTGGACTTTTCAAGAAATTTTTTTTATACTTGTTCTTAATGCATTAAAGTGTTATTATGAGGGATAATAATCATATGTGTTGGGACTTTTCAAGGAATTCATGTGTTGGATTTCAAAAAAAAAAAAATTATGTTTGTTCTTAATGCATTAAAGTGTTATTATGAGGGTAAGACTTGGAAGTTTAGAGAAGTTAATAAATGCTAAGATTTTTTTTTTAAAATCAAAAATCAAGAAATTTAGATTGAGAGATTGGAACTCCCACAAGGTTTGGGGTTAAAAACCCCCTTTTGCTTAATATATAGTATAGATACTAGTTGTAACCCGTGCTATGCACGGGATTTTATAAATTAAAAAAAATATTATAATTATCTTGAAGTAATTTAATATTTTGTCTTGTGGTATACATAAAATTTATAAGTTAACTTTTATTTTATATCTTTTTAAATTATTAGTTTAAAAAAATTAAAATATATATATATATATATATATCTATTTAGTGTAATTTTGATAATTTGTATTAAAAAAAAGTTAAACCTAATTAAATAAGATTAAATGAGTTATGACATATCTCTTATTGTTATGAAAATATACAAATTTAAAAGTTATATTAAGACAATATACAATTTTATTATTAAATGTTAAATGAATTGATATTTAACAATAATTAATATGATATTTCTATTATTAATCTAATAATTTAAGTTACATTTCTTTTGATTTCAATTTCATAACTAAAAAGACAATATGAATATAATACACAAATGGATTTCTAGTCTCTAAGAATAAGAAGGTTTTAAAATATTTTCAACCTTTCATCATTTTCTTTTAATTTTTTTCTATCTAATTTGATTTTAAATTTGAATAAAATTTTTGATTTGATATGAATTACTTTAACTTTTTTATTAAATTTTTATCAATTTTTAAAAGAACTTCATTCTTATCCCAATTTTTTTTTTCTTTTCACCAATTTTGATGGAAAAAATCAATAATTTTCAACTTTTCATCTTTTTAAATTTTTATCAAATTATAATTTGAAAAAAAAAAAATTAAGGGTGAAGATTATTTTAATTGGAATTATAGTAAAATAACATCTTGAAATAGTCAAAGTTTGAGTATGTGGTTGGTTGAAATGTATAATTTAATTAATTTTCATCTTATATTTGTATAGAAATTGACACTTATGACTACATCATTATAAGTCAGATTATGGAAAAAAAAATTGAGGTGTCAAACATTTTTCATTTGCAAATATCCTACATATTTAAAAAAATGTATAACTTTTGGATATGTGTTTATCAGTTTTGTTTTATAGACATAAACAATTGATGTTTCAATTTAAAAAATTAAAAAAAAAATAGATTGGGTTTTTTAGAGATAAAAAAGTCATCTAACTCTTCTATATACTATTTAAGATGGACTATTTAATCACATAAAAATTAGAAATTATATTTAGAGATTATCTCTATATATTATGCTATTATATACAACTATAATTGTAATAAATTAATTATAATAATATGAAAAGTTATATTAAGCTTTCATTTTCAATAAACTAAATTATAATTAAGAAACTAAAAAATAGCAATAATGCTATAATGGGATAGAAAGAGAACACAAATAAATAACACAATGATATTTAAAATTTCTAAATTTACATAGTTATACAAAAATCTAATGTTATAGTAAAATCTTGAATTTTCAATAAATTTTCACATTTTCTATAAAATAAATGACAATAAAAAATAAAAAGTTGGATGCCCATTTTTTTTACTTCAATTTTATGGTCTTCATTGAAGAAAACAAAATTTGATCAAAATCCTTGGCACGAAACAGACATAGATACTTTGATTGCAACCATAACCACCAATAATTCTTCTCCACCATACAAACCTGTAAACAAACACATAAACCTCATATAGCGATTCCAGTTTTCCTTTTCTATATTTGTTGTATTCCGGACTTTGGTTCCATGGAGTTGGTAATGGTATATCTTGTTGTTGTCCTTTAATTCCCTGTGTTTGAATTTTAGGATGTGTTGGGCGTGTTTCGAACAGGTAGGTTGAGTTTTGGTCTCAAGTGTTGTTGCCTAGAGTTTGGTGTTACGCTCGAGCGGGTAATTCTGCGCTCGAGCGGAGATTGCTTTTTGGTTGTCCGCTTGAGCGGGTATTCTTGCGCTCGAGCGGAGTTTACACACTCCAGTATTTCGTGCCTCTGCAAAACTTCTGCAGGTGTGTTTTCACGCTCGAGCGGGTTTTCTTACGCTCGAGCGGACCTTTTGGCGCTCGAGCGGGTAGTGCTTTGTCTGTGAAAGTTCTGGGAGGGGGAAATCTACGCTCGAGCGGACTAGTTTTTCACGCTCGAGCGGATGTGCTTTATCTTTGTGTCTTGGCGTGTAACGCCTCAAAATAATACATAAAACCCATCACTTTAGACATGCATTGATATAAGAGAAATCAACCATTTCTATTTATCAGAGTAGTTTTTACAACAGTATTACATGTTAACAACAAAAGCAAATGCTCTATGGGCTTACAGCTTTCCAAGTCAACACTTGGTTACACAAAAGGAGAGTACTAACTCTATACAAAATAAGCCCTTGGCTTGATAAACATGTAATTACAATCAATTAAACAAAAAGAGTCTTCAACTCTCATCATCATCATAGCTATGTCCTTGGAGGTGGCATGCTATCTGTACCTGAAAATAATGTCCCATATAGGGTAAGCCAAAGCCCAGTAGAGATATGCTAAACACAGTATGAGCAATAACTAAGACATTGGCAATTGATAAATGTTTAATCCCCATAAATGAATTCATATTCCATTTCCATTACATGACCATTATGTCTATGTTTCCTCTCATTTTCCATTTCTTATCGTGTTCACAATTCACAACAATGGCTCAGAACCTGGCCAACAACTAACATGAGATTTAGACTCATCCTTAAACATCTTCGAAATTCATGACAGATACACATTGTAATACTGTATCGATAACACATAAACCATTTCCGCACTTTACGAAAGATACACATTTCGGTGCTGTATCAACATAATATAGAATCACTTCTACACTTCACAATTGATAACGATATACATGTTAGTGCTATATCAAATCAATTCGAACACTTCCATAATCAACACTTGATACACATTGTAGTGTTGTATCAATGTCACACAAAAATCCGATTTAGAGGTTCATCCCCTATCTTCCCCTAAACCGTGGAGTACATCCCCTATCTCCTCCCACACAACACATGTATATAAACATAAATCATATACAATCAGTCAATACATAAAGTTAATGTATTGTTCCAGTCGCTATATTCGATAGCATACTCAATCGATTAGTTTTAGTTTGCCTAATCATCATGCATTGTCTACAACAATCAAGACTATCCTCCACCGATAGCCCAAAGCAGTTATTTCTAAACAGATAGTAAAAGCTCCAACAGATAAAGTATCAATGTTTTCAAAAGTAAGCGATTAACAAATCCAACTTTACCATTTCACAATATAATGAGTCAATTTCATTATTTCCAACTCAATTCCATAAATCCACAACTTTTCCAAAATTAATTATACCAATTAATTCATACAACAAACTAGGGTTTTCTATTCCATTTCCCAATATTGACCTAATGGTCTAAATATCAACAACCAACAACAATATCATTATTTTGAAACCCAAAATACACACTTTTGGAATCAAAATAACAAAACTCCCTTTTAACCTTTTGAAACCCTAAGTCCCAAAATTACCCAACTTCAACACTTTATCAAAACAACCAAAAATCTATGCCAACGACCATAAGAGTGAGTAGGAATCCCTACCTCAAAAGATGACACCCAACGAAGAAGATGAAGAAAATGAAAGTGCTCCAAATTCCAAGTTTCTCGGATCAAAAGATAGCCCTCGATGATCAACAACTTTTTTGTAAAGGACAAAGGAAGGGAGAACACTCTAACTAGATCAAACCCTAGAGAGAAGGGAGTTTCTAGAGAGAGAAGCTCTCAAAATCGATTTTGGGAAAGTTAGAGAGAGAAAAGAAAAGTGAAAAGTGATTCAAAAATGCCCAACTGTTATCTGATATACGACATGCCCGCTCGAGCGGAAAACACAACGCTCGAGCGTCAAGTACAAAAAAACTGGGTACGCTCGAGCTCAAGAAAGCACGCTCGAGCGCCAAGACACAAAGGCAAAACACATCCGCTCGAGCATGAAAAACCAGTCGCTCGAGCGCAATTTTCCCCTTCCCAAAACTTACACCCAAGATGCTCCACCCGTTCGAGCGCCAATAAGCCCGCTCGAGCGCAACCCGCTCGAGCGCCGGAAAATCACTCGAGCGTAGAAATCACACCTGCAGAAGTTTTGCAGGGCACAAAAATACTGGGAGTGTACAATCTCCGTTCGAGCGCTCCAAGACCCGCTCCAGCGGAATGACCAAAAACCCGACAACAAGATTTTAGACCAAGGCTCAACCCACCTGCTCGAAACATACTCAACACATCCTAAAATTCAAAGAAGTGGAATCAAAGGACGACAATAAGATAGATACAACTACCAACTCCACGGAACCAAAGTCCGGAATACAACAAATACAGCAAGGGAATACCGGGATTGCTATAACCTCCCCCTCTTAAAGAATTTCGTCCCCGAAATTAAGCACAAGTTTTCAAAAACAAGTTTTTCTCCATTTAAACAATGTTACATTTCAACTTTAAATAACTTGACCCATTACCGGTCCTCCCATCTCTTGTCAAGAGGCATTTCACAACTCATATATTTCAACATGCATTACTCTTCCGTTTCAACAATTTCATATCATAACTAATGTTCATGATACATTTCCAATTCTACAATATTCAACATATGCAATGTTATATCAAACTTCCATTTTGAGGCAAGTTCCAAATACTTCCATTAAACCAAAACATAAATCATCTTTTACAACCTAAGATATATTCAATACTCTTAAGGTTCAACAACACAACAAAATATACAATACATGCTCAAACATCCACAAATAGCTCCGGATATTTCTTTCAGACCTCCAACTCACGTTCCCAAGTGGCTTCCTCCACTCCGTGATGTTTCCACAAGACTTTTACCAAGGGAATGGTCTTGCCTCGCAAGACTTGATCCCGCCTATCCAAGACCCGAACCGGTCTCTCCTTATATGAGGCATCCTTATCTACCTCTAAGTCGGTCCAATCTAGCACATGGGACAGATCCGGCTCATACTTCCGAAGCATACTCACATGAAACACGTCATGCACCCCGGACAACTGCGGTGGCAAGGCTAAACGATAAGCAACTTCCCCAACCCTCTCAAGGATCTCAAAGGGACCAATAAACCAAGGGGATAACTTCCCCCTTCCCAAACCTCATCAAACCTCGCCTAGGTGATATTTTCAAGAAAACATGATCACCTACCTCAAACGCCAAAGGCCTCCTCCTACGGTCGGCATAGCTCTTTTGGCGACTCTGGGCTGTAACAAGTCTCCTACGGATAAGCTCAACTTTCTCCGTCGTCTCCCTAACCAATTCCGGACCCAACAACGGTGCATCACCTACCTCGGCCCAACAAACTAGAGACCTACACGGTCGGCCATACAAGGCCTCAAACGGTGCCATACCGATACTAGACTGAAAGCTGTTGTTGTAGGCAAACTCCACCAAGGGTAAGTGCCTCTCCACGTCCCACTAAAATCAAGGACAAAACCTCGAAGCATATCCTCAAGAATCTGAATAGTACGCTCGGACTGCCCGTTAGTCTGAGGATGATAAGCTGTACTAAAGGTCAACCTAGTACCCAAGGCACTCTGCAAACTCTGCCACAACCTGGCAGTAAAACAATGATCTCTATCTGAGACGATCGTCACTGGAACCCCGTGCAATCTCACTATGTCCCGAATATACAAATCGGTAAGGTGATTCACCGAATCTCTCACGTGCATAGGGATCAAGTGCGCCGACTTAGTCAACCGGTCTACAACCACCCAAATAGCATCACTACCCCGCTGAGTCCTCGAAGACCTACAACGAAGTCCATAGTGACATGCTCCCACTTCCACTCGGCACTAGGCAAGGGTTACAACAAACCAGCTGGCCTCTGATGCTCGGCCTTCACTTGCTGACAAGTAAGGCATTTCGATACGAAAACCGCCACATCTCTCTTCATGCCCCTCCACCAAAACTGGCGCCCCAAATCACGATACATCTTGGTGCCTTCTGGATGCACCGCAAGGCGTGAATGGTGAAACTCTCGGAGTACCTCCTTCGGCAAGACTCCGGCACAAACAAACGGTCTCGGTATCTCACACTCAGGTCGGGATACACCGTCAAACCTTTCTCAACCTTCCCACTGGAAATCTTCTCTCGAAGGGATTCCACCTCAAGGTCACCTCTCTGTTCTAACACTCTAGTCACAAGTGTAGGCTGCGCAACAACAGAAAACAAGGCTGCAGCCTCGACGGATTCGCCCAGAAGCAAATCAAACTCGCCAAGCGCCCCCAACATCTCCCATTCCCTGATGGCTATACAGGCTACATCACTAATGGATTTTCTACTAAGTGCATCGGCCACAACATTGGCCTTTCCCGGGTGATAGTGCAACTCAAAATCGTAGTCCTCAAGGAACTCCATCCACCTCCTCTGCCTCAAGTTCAAGTCCTTTTGTGTAAACAGATACTTCAAACTCTTGTGATCCGAGAACACCTCGAACCTCTCACCATAAAGGTAGTGCCTCTAGATTTTCAAGGCAAAGATCACTGCTGCTAGCTCTAGGTCATGTGTAGGGTAATTCTTCTCGTGAATTTTCAACTGACGTGAGCCATAGGCAACCACTTTCCCTCTTGCATCAACACACAACCCAAACCCTCTCGTGAGGCATCACAATAAACCCCGTAACCCAACCCTCTCTCCGGAATAATCAAGACCGGAGCAGTGGTCAATCTAACTTTCAGCTCTTGAAACGACTTTTCACAAGTCTCACTCCATACGAATTCTAACCTAGAGAAATCCTTCACAAACCGCGGTAATACCTAGCTAACCCCAGAAAACTGTAGATCTCAAACACACTCTTAGGCTGTGCCCAATCTTGCACTGCCTCTACCTTGGATGTATCAACAGACACCCCTTCTCCGGACACCACATGGCCTAAGAACTTGACTTCTCCTAGCCAGAACTCACACTTCCCAAACTTGCATACAGCCTATGGCTCTAAGCAACTCAAGCACCACTCTCAAGTGTTCCTGTGCTCCTCCTCCGAAGGCGAATAGATAAGAATGTCGTCCACGAAAACGACTACAAAACGATCTAAGAATTCCCGGAAGATCCGGTTCATCAAATCCATAAAGACTACCGGTGCATTGGTGAGCCCGAATGGCATCACCAGAAACTCATAATGGCCATACCGCGTACGGAATGCCGTCTTCAGAATATCCTCCTCCCTGACCCTCAACTGGTGGTAACCCGATCTCAAGTCTATCTTAGAGAAACAACGGGAACCCTTCAACTGGTCAAACAGGTCATCTATACGGGGCATAGGATACTTATTCTTGACCGTAGCCCGATTCAACTTCCGGTAGTTGATACAAAGTCTCAAGGCACCATCTTTCTTTTTAGCAAAGAGGGCCGGTGCTCCCTACGGTGAAACACTGGGGCGAACAAACCCCTTATCCAGCTAAATCTTTAACTCACTCAACTCGGCTGGGGCAAAACGGTAAGGTGCCATAGAAATCGGCGCCGTGCCGGATACTAAATCAATGGAAACTCAATCTCACGGTGAGGTGGCAAACCAACGAGATCCTCGGAAAAACATCCGAATACTCACAAACCACCCTCGGCAAAACAATCTGGGTCTCATCACACTCACCACTCAAAAAGCTAGCAAGTAGACCACTAAGCTCACTCCTCTCGCGGATCATACACCGGTGGCAACACACTACCAACCCGATCCCCCAAGAAATGGAAACACTCCCCGCTCAAGGTACATACTGTGAACCTCGTAGCAATCGATAACAGCCCAGTATGACGACAGCCAGTCCATACCCAAAATAACATCAAAACCCTTCATGGGCATAACTACAAAAGGGAACGGAAGCTGATGATCGGCGACCTCTATATCACAACCTCTACATCCGTGCTTCAAAATCAATTCACCCCCAACAGGGATACAACACATATAGGAGATGCTAATTGTGCTAACTCCAATTCCAAAACAGATGCAAATGCAGCAGATACAAAAGAATGAGACGCACCCGTATCAATTAATACACTAGCAACCGAGTTGCAAAACACAAAAGGTACCTCTCACAACTGATGGAACCGGTACCAAGTCCTGCGCTAACAGCATACACGCGCCAGTAGGCCCCTGATCCACTTGCTCACCCTCGGAGCATACGACTGCTGTACAGACTGGGACGATGAAGCCCCCTGATTGGCCCTCGAGGCCTGCACTGACTGAGCTGGTGAAGACTCTGCCTCTGCCCAGATGCACCAGATGTGCCACCCAACTGCGGGCAAAACCTCTTCAGGTGCCCGCCTGACCACACTGATAACAAGACAGTGGCTGACCCCTGCCCTGACTCTGGCTCTGCGTCTAGCTGAAGAAGCAGCTCTCTGACCTCCTCCCTCTGTGGGCAAACCGAAGCCTTGTGGCCCAGCTGACCACACTTGTAACAAGTGAAGTCCCCCTGATTGCCTCTCCCCGAGCCTGCACTCGGCACTGGAAAGGTCGATCTAGCAACACCACCCTTGAGACTGCTGAGGGTTAGCACCCCTCTGTCTCCTGCCATCACCCTGACCATCCTGGCTCCTCTTGGAGCCCCTCTGTCCCTCCTCCTCCTGCATCATGATCTCCAATGGGCTGCCGCGCAACCAAGCGCCCATAGTCTTGGATCATAGAACCACCAACTCTCATCTTGAGGCCGCGCCTCAACCTCTTCTCGAACTCAATACAGCGGCGTTCCTCGGACGCCACAAGTTCAGGTGCGAACTTGGACAAGCTAGTAAAAGCAGCCTCATACTCGGCCACTGAAGAACTCAACTGCAAAAGCTGCAAACTGATCTCTCAGCTTCTCTCTGACTGCTGAAGATAAGAACTTCTCTGAAAGCACCCACAAAAGCCTCCCAAGTGCCATCCAAACGACCCTTCACGAATTTCCACCACTGACCCGCATCCCCCTTAAGCTGGAAAGATGCCAAGGTCACTTTCAATGCTCTTCCTCGATGCCAAGCATCTTGAACGTCTTACTCATCTGCTCTAACCACTCATCCGCCTTAAGTGGCTCCTTCGGATCCCCAACAAACTCATCCGGATTAGACCGGAAGAACTCCCTCTTCAAGAAGGAAGGCCCTGCCTCAGCAACCTGGGCCTGCACTGGAGCCTGAACTGGATTCTCAGCTCTAGAATACCCATAGACTCTCAAAGCATCGGCTATCCCTCGGGCTAAAGCGCCCATAGCCTCCTGACCTGCTGGCTCGGCCACATTGGCCTGGCCAACCCCCTCCTGCTGCCGCCGGAATATCATCGGTAGAGGCACTCCTGCCTCCTAGGCCTACCTCGCCTACCACTCGTCCTCGTCCTGACATCCTAATAAGGTAACAGAGAACGTTAGCACATTCACAAATGTGCCGAAGCTATAACACTCGCGTCCTAATGCATGGACAACTGTAATTCACTCCACGTAAGCACATAAACACATAAGCACTTACGAATTTCATTTCTGGATAATGATAGTCCCAAGGCGTTACCGGAGTTCCAGTCAGAAACAGCATTGATCAAGTGCTTTTTCCAACAAGGCTCACAGAAACCCAAGGATCCGATCAACATCCTAGAAACTAAATCCCATACCCAAATAGTCACATAAACACATTACATTACACTTAAGTCTCTAACAAGCGAGACAAACCCATTGTGATACTAATCACTTCCTACGTACCCAAAGTATTCGAACCCGGTACGCTTTGATACCAAGTTGTAACGCCCTCAAAATAAACATAAAACCCATCACTTTAGACATGCATTCATATAAGAGAAATCAACCATTTCTATTCATCAGAGTAGTTCTTACAACATATTCATGTTAACAACAAAAGCAAATGCCCTACGGCTTACAGCTTTCCAAGTTAACACTTGGTTAAACAAAAGAAGAGTACTAACTCTATACAAAATAAGCCCTTGGCTTGACATACATGTAATACAAACAAAATAAACAAAAAGAGTCTTCAACTTCATCATTCCAAGCTATGTCCTTGGAGGTGGCATGCTACCTGTACCTGAAAATTATGTCCCATATAGGGTGAGCCAACGCCCAGTAGGATATGCTAAACACAGTATGAGCAATAACTAACATTAGCAATTGATAAATGTTTAATTCCCATAAATCAATTCATGATCCATTTCTATTACATGACCACTATGTCCATGTTTCCTTTCATTTTACACTTCTTATCATGTTCACAATTCACAACAATGGCTCAGAACCTGGCCAACAACTAACATGAGATTTAGACTCATCTTTAAACACTTTCGAAATTCATGATGGATACACATTGCAACGCTGTATCGATAAAACATAAATCATTTCTATCTACATTTTACGAAAGATACACATTTCGGTGCTGTATCAACATAACATAGAATTTCTTCTACACTTCACAATTGATAACGATATACATTTTAGTGCTATATCAAATCAATTTGAACACTTCCATAATCAACACTTGATACACATTGTAGTGCTGTATCAATGTCACACAAAAGTCCGGTTTAGAGGTCCATCCCCTATCTTTCCCTAAACCGTGGAGTACATCCCCTATCTCCTCCCACACAACACATGTATATAAACATAGATCATATACAATCAGTCAATACATAAAGTTAATGTATTCTTCCAGTCGCTATATTCGATAGCATACTCAATCGATTAGTTTTAGTTTGCCTAATCATCATGCATTGTCTACAACAATCAAGACTATCCTCCACTGATAGCCCAAAGCAGTTATTTCTAAATAGATAGTAAAAGCTCCAACAGATAGTATCAATGTTTTCAAAAGTGAGCGATTAACAAATCCAACTTACCATTTCACAATATAATGAGTCAATTTCATTATTTCCAACTCAATTCCATAAATCCACAACTTTTCCAAAATTAATATACCAATTAATTCATACAACAAACTAGGGTTTTCTATCCCATTTCCCAATATTGACCTAATGGTCTAAATATCAACAACCAACAACAATTCATTATTTTGAAACCCAAAATACACACTTTTGGAATCAAATAACAAAACTCCCTTTTAACCTTTTGAAACCCTAAGTCCCAAAATTACCCAACTTCAACACTTTATAAAAACAACCAAAAATCTATGTCAACGACCATAAGAGTGAGTAGGAATCCCTCCTCAAAGATGACAACCAACGAAGAAGATGAAGAAAATGAAAGTGCTCCAAATTCCAAGTTTCTCGGATCAAAATAGCCCTCGACGATCAACAACTTTTTTGTAAAGGACAAAGGAAGGGAGAACACTCTAACTAGATCAAACCCTAGAGAGAAGGGAGTTTCTAGAGGAAGAAGCTCTCAAAATCGATTTTGGGAAAGTTAGAGAGAGAAAAAAAAGTGAAAAGTGATTCAAATGCCCAACTGTTATCTGATATACGACATGCCCCGCCCGAGCGGAAAACACAACGCTCGAGCGTCAGGTACAAAAAACTGGGTACGCTCAAGCTCAAGAAAGCACACTCGAGCGCCAAGACACAAAGGCAAAACACATCCGCTCGAGCGTGAAAAACCAGTCCGCTCGAGCGTAATTTTCCTCCTCCCAGAACTTACACCCAAGATGCTCCACCCGCTCGAGCGCCAACAAGCCCGCTCGAGCGCAACCCGCTCGAGCGCCGAAAAACCGCTCGACCGTAGAAATCACACCTGCAGAAGTTTTGCAGGGCACAAAAATACTGGGAGTGTACAATCTCCACTCGAGCGCTCCAAGACTCGCTCGAGCAGAATGACCAAAAACCCGACAACAAGATTTTAGACCAAGGCTCAACCCACCTGCTCGAAACTTGAGCGGGACTTCTTGCGCTCGAGCGGACCATGTTTTTTGTTCTTGACGCTCGAGCGTTGTGTTTTCCGCTCGAGCGGACTTGTCGTATATCAGATAGCAGTTAGGCATTTTTGAATCACTTTTCACTTTTCTTCTCTCCTCTTACTTTCCCAAAATCGATTTGGAGAGCTTCTCTCTCTAGGAACTCCCTTCTCTCTAGGGTTTGATCTAGTTAGAGTGTTCTCTTTTCCTTCGGCCTTTGTAAAAGTTGTGTTGATCGTCGAGGGCTTCGTTTTGATCCGAAAAGTTTGGAGTTTGGAGCACTTTGGTTTAGTCTTCTTCTCCATTCGAGCTCTAACTTCGAGGTAGGGATCCTACTCCATCTTATGAGCTTTGTCTTAAATTTTGGTATTTCGCATGTTGGGGATTGTTGGGTAATTTCGAGAAAGTTTGGGGGCATTGTGTAATTTTCAAAAGGGTTTTCAAAGTTTAAAACCTTTACGTATGTAATACATTGGAAAATGGACTTGGTTGGAATTATTAAGGAAATGGAACCTTAGGTTGGTATTGTAATTATATGGAAAAAGCCCTAATTGTTGATAAATTAATTTGTATATTAATTTTGGGAAATGAGAAATTGAATAGGAAATTTCAAATTGGAAAGGTATGGGATCAAAGGATGTAGTTGGATTAATTTATCGTTCACCTAGGCAAATGTTGAGGATTTATCCATTTGGTGCATTTATTTTCTGTTTAGAAATAATGCTTTGGGCTATCGGTGGAGGATATTCTTGATTGTTGTAGACAATGCATGATGATTAGGCAAACTAAAACTAATCAATGGAATGTGCCATCGAATGTGACGGTTGAAAGAATACATTATTTTATGTATTGATTGATGATGTATATGATATCTGTTTATATGCATTGTGTTGTGTGGGAGGAGATAGGGGATTACTCCACGGTTTAGGGGAAGATAGGGGATGGACCTCTAAACCGGATGTTGTTTAGGAGGAGATAGGGGATGGACTCCGTTGATACAGCTCATATGCTTATCTGTTGAAATGTTGATACAGTTCATATGCTTATCTGTTGAAGTGTTGATACAGCTCATATGCTTATCTATTGATGTGTTGATACAGCTCATACGCTTATCTATTGTGGTGGGAAATGTCTAATGTGAGTTACTGTCTTATATAAGTTGTTTGGCCAGGTTCTGGACATAGTTACGAATTGAGAATTGGATAAGAAATGGAAAGTGAAATGTAACATGGACATGATTGTCATGAACTGTAATATGATGTGAGTTGGGATATAAGTGTGAACCATCTATCGAATGCTATTATTTTAGTCATTGTTTATAGTTGGTTTAGTATATTTTTACTGGGCCGTGGCTCACCCTATATGGGACATCATTTTCAGGTACAGGTAGCATGCCACCTCCAAGGACGTAGCTTGGGAGGCTTAGTGGCTGGGACTTTTGCTGTTTTGTTGTATTACATGTATATCAAGCCAAGGGCTTCCTTTGTATAGAGTTAGCACTCTCTTTTGTAATCAAGTGTTGACTTGGAAAGTTATAAGCCCATAGGGCATTTACTTTTGTTGTCAACATGTAATACATTTTGTAATGATTACTCTAATGGAATATATTTATGCTTCATTCTCTTTTTCTTAGCATGCTATTGTTAGTTGATTTATGGGTTTATTTTGAGGGCATTACACCTCACTAAAACCGAAACCAAACCAACAGCAAAGAAAAAGAATCACACTGAAAAAAATAAAATTAAAAAACAAATTAATTTATGGAATGAGAGAATGTTACCTCTAACAACTTAGATTTCATCTAATCCAATCCGTTAGCTCTTCCGCAAGTGCCCGCGAAGTCTAGGAGTTGGGATGACTAATCAGATTATTCTTCAAATAAGATTTGAAAATTGATTAATTTATCTCATTAAGTGATTTAAAATTTTGATAGATATATATATATAAGAAAAATGGATAATTATATTAAATTATAATTCAAATTTAGATATTGTCATATTTTTTTGAAATCCATATTTAAATTCTTATATTTTTTATTTTGTGTGGTTTCTATTTGGTTTGGTTTGGTTTGGTTTGGTTTTTGTTTGTTTGTTTTTTTTTTTTTTTTCCAACGTATTTAAGATGGAGTTGTGAGTGTCTATTTTTCCCTCCCAATTTAACTATTATATTATTTCATATAAAAATATATTATTAATTTTTTTTACATGCCATGCATAGCACTGGTTACCACTAGAGATGTGAATTGTGATTTTTAAATGTCTTTTTTTTCTTTTTTTATTATATTAAAGTTTAATATTTTGATAAATCATATGTGTTAGACTTTTCAACAAATTCATATGTGTTGGACTTTTCAAGGAATTTTTTTATGCTTGTTCTTAATGCATTAAAATGTTATTATGAGGATAATAATCATGTTTGAGACTTTTCAAGAATTCATATGTTTGGACTTTTCAAATAATTTTTTTTATGCTTGTTCTTAATGCATTAAAGTGTTATTATGAGGGTAAGTCTTGGGGGTTAGGAGAAGTTAATAAATACTAAGGTTTTTTTGATGCATTAAAGTGTTATTATGAGGGTAAGGTTTGGGGGTTGGGAGAAGTGAATAAATGCTAAGGTTTTTTTTTTTTTTTTATAAAAATCAAAAAAATCAAAAAATCAAGAAATTTAGAAAACTCCCACAAAGTTTGAGAGTTAGAAACCCCTTTTTCCTTAATATCTACTAGCCTATTACCCGTGCTATGCACGGGATAATTATAAATATTATATTTGTTTTAGATTTTTTTTAATATACAAATTATTTTTTTAGATTTTTTATAAAAATAATTTAACAATCTTATCACTAATCATAGTGTATGGGAGAAGTTAAAAATGGTACTACAGTAACTATACACGAATTGTATCTACAATTATTTGTATGAGGGGATTTTGACCAAAGCTCTCAAAAGGCATGTGGATTGGAAAAGTTAATAAATGCTAATCAGAAAATTTTCACTAAATCAATAAATGCAGGCATGTGGAAAGGCATGTGGATTGGAAAAAATTAATAAATGCTAAGGTTTTTTTTTTAATAAAAAATTTAGAAAATTAAGATTGAGATATTGAAACTCCCACAACGCTTGTGGGTTAGAAAGCCCCTTTCCTTATATATAAACTAACTTATGACCCGTGCTATGCACGGAATAATTATAGATGTTTATATTTGTTTTAGATTTTTTTTAATATATAAATTATGTTTTTTGAGATTTTTTATAAAAATAATTTAACAATTTTATCACTAACCATAGTGTATAAGAGATGTTAAAAGAGGTACTGCAGTAACTATGCATTGATTGTATCTATAATTACTAGCCTATCACCCGTGCTATGCACGGGATAATTATAGATATTTATATTTGTTTTAATTTTTTTTAATATATAAATTATGTTTTTTAAGATTTTTATAAAAATAATTTAACAATCTTATCACTAACCATACTGTACAGGAGAAATTAAAAAGGTTACTGCAGTAACTATACACGGGCTATATCTATAATTATTTGTATGAGGGGATTTTAATACTAATCAGGGATTTTGACCAATCAATAAATGCAGGCATATGGATTGGAAAAAGTTAATAAATACTGACCAGAGATTTTGAGCAAATCAATAAATGCTGAAGTTTTTTTTTTTTAAATTAAAAATTAGAAAATTAAGATGAGAGATTGGAGCTCGCTTGGGATTTAGAAACCCCATTTTCCCAATATATTTACAATTATCAATATATATGAATTGCGATTTTAAAATGTTTTTTTTTTTCTTAAATGTCATCTTTTTTCCTTTTTTATATATATTAAAATTTAATATTTTGATAATAATATATGTGTTAGAATTTTTAAGGAATTAAATGTCTTCTTTTTTTTATATTATATTAAAATTTAATATTTTGATAATAATCATAGTGTTGGGCTTTTCAAGAAATTTTTTTTATACTTGTTTTTAATGCATTAAAGTGTTATTATGAGGATAATAATCATATGTGTTGGGATTTTTCAAGGAATTCATATGTGTTGAATTTCAAAGAATTTTTTTATGCTATTCTTAATGCATTAAAGTGTTATTATGAGGGTAAGACTTGGGGGTTGAGAAAAGTTAATAAATGCTAAGGTTTTTTTATAGAATTGCGATTTTTAAATGTCTTTTTTTTTTTTAAATGTCATCTTTTTTTCCTTTTTTATATTATATTAAAGTTTAATATTTTGATAATAATCATATGTGTTGGACTTTTTAAGGAATTAAATGTCTTCTTTTTTTATTATATTATATTAAAGTTTAATATTTTGATAATAATTATATGTGTTGGACTTTTCAAGAAATTTTTTTTATGCTTGTTTTTAATGCATTAAAGTGTTATTATGAGGGAGAATAACCATATGTGTTGGGACTTTTCAAGGAATTCATATGTGTTGGATTTCAAAGAATTTTTTTTATGCTTGTTCTTAATGCATTAAAGTGTTATTATGAGGGTAAAACTTGGGGGTTGAGAAAAGTTAATAAATGCTAAGGTTTTTTTTTTTTTAAATCAAAAATCAAGAAATTTAGATTGGAAGATTGGAGCTCTCACAAGACTTGGGGTTAAAAACCCCTTTTGCTTATTATATAGTAGACTAGCATATCACCCATGCTATGTACGAATTGTGTTTACCTATATATGTGAATTGTGATTTTTAATATATATTTTTTTTAAATGTCTTTTTTTTTCATTTTTTATATTATATTAAAGTTTAATATTTTGACAATAATCATATGTGTTGGACTTTCAAGGAATTAAATGTCTTTTTTATATTATTATATTATATTAAAGTTTAATATTTGATAATAATCATACTAGCCTATCACCCGTGCTATGCACGAGATAATTATAGATATTTTTTTTTAATATATAAATTATGTTTTTAAAGATTTTTTATAAAAATAATTTAACAATCTTATCACTAACCATAGTGTACGAAAAATTAAAAAGGCTACTGCAGTAACTATGCACGAGTTGTATCTATAATTATTTGTATGAGGGATTTTAAATGCTAATCAGGGATTTTGACCAAATCAATAAATGCAAGCATGTGGATTGAAAAAAGTTAATAAATGTTGATCAGGGTTTTAACCAAATCAATAAATGCCGAGGTTTTTTTTTTTTAAATAAAAATTTAGAAAATTAAGATTGAGAGATTGGAGCTCCCAAGGCTTGGGGTTTAGAAACCCCATTTTTCTTAACATATTTACAATTATCTATATATGTGAATTGCGATTTTTAAATGTCTTTTTTTTTCTTTTTTTTTTAAATGTCTTCTTTTTTTCCTTTTTTTATATTATATTAAAGTTTAATATTTTGATAATAATCATATGTTTGGACTTTTCAAGGAATTAAATGTTTTCTTTTTTTATTATATTATATTAAAGTTTAATATTTTGATAATAATCATATGTTTGGACTTTTCAAGAATTTTTTTTTATGCTTGTTTTTAATGCATTAAAGTGTTATTATGAGGAATAATAATCATATGTGTTGGGACTTTTCAAGGAATTCATATGTGTTGAATTTCAAAGAATTTTTTTTTACTTGTTCATAATGCATTAAAGTGTTATTATGAGGGTAAACTTGGGTGTTGGGAGAAGTTAATAAATGTTAAGTTTTTTTTTTTTTTTTTTAATAAAAAATCAAGAAATTTAGATTGAGAGATTGGAACTTCCACAAGACTTGGGTTAAAATCCCCTTTTGCTTAATATATAGTATAGATGTGTTGGACTTTTCAAGAATTTTTTTTTATGCTTGCTCTTAATGCATTAAAGTGTTATTACGAGGGATAATAATCATATGTGTTGGGACTTTTCAAGGAATTCATATATGTTGGATTTCAAAGAATTTTTTTTATACTTGTTCTTAATGCATTAAAGTGTTATATATGATGGTAATTTGGGAGTTGAGAGAAGTTAATAAATGATAAGATTTTTTTTTTAAATCAAAAAATCAGAAATTTAGATTGGGAGATTGGAGCTCCCGCAAGTTTGGGGTTAAAACCCCCTTTTACTTAATTATAGTATAGACTAGTGGTAACCCCGTGCTATGCACGACATGTCAAAAAAATAAATATATATTTTATACAAAATAATTAATAGTTAAATTTTGTATACAAAGAAGATTGAAATTTACAATTTAAGTCCCACAATTTTATCATAATTTTTTATTATTTTTTAATTTATCACAAATTTAATATATAACTTTTAACCCCCTTACAAGAATTGCAAACTTAGATGAGCTCAACCCAAGCAACTTGAGTCGAACTTAAAATTTTTTAAGAGCTAATTACCTAAAAGTGTCACGCCCTCATAAAATACATAAAACCCCATATTCTTGACATGCATTGATATAAGAGAAATAAACACTTTTCCATTCATCAGAGTAGTCCTTACAAATGTATTACATGTTGACAACAAAAGTAAATGCCCAACGGCTTACAACTTTCCAAGGTTACACGAAAGAGAGTACTAACTCATATCATATTAAGCCCTTGGCCTGAATTTACATGTAATACAACAAAAGATAACAAAACAACAAAAAAAGTCTTCAACTCCCAAAACCTTCCAAGCTACGTCCTTGGAGGTGGCATACTATCTGTACCTGAAAATGGTGTCCCATATAGGGTGAGCCAAAGTCCAGTAGAGATATATTAAACCAAATATAGGCAATGACTAAAACAATAGCATATGATAGATGGTTAACACACATAAACCAGTTATATCACAATACAGTTCCATGACAATTGTGTCCATGTCACATTTCACCTTACTTTACTTATCAATTCATTTCATAAGCGTGGCTCAAAACCTGGCTAGGTAATTTAAATAAGATTATATCTCATATTAATAGTGCATCCATTTCAATTGGGATAACCATTCATGTTAAACACTTCTTACTTCACAATAGATACACATAATTGCTGTATCAATCTCAAACAAGACACTTCCATACTTCATATATGATATATAGATTTGCTATATCAATGCTTCAATAGATGCACATATTTGCTGTATCTTTGGAGTACATGCCTTATCTCCTCCCAAACAATGTTCGGTTTAGGAGTCCATCCCCTATCTTCTCCTAAACCGTGGAGTACATCCCCTATCTCCTCCCACACAACACAATGTATATAAACACATATCATATACAAGGTCAATCAATACATAAATTTGATGTATTGTTCCAACCGCCATATTCAATGACATATTCAATGATTAGTTTTAATTCGCCTAATCATCATGCATTGTCTACAACATTCAAGACTATCCTCCACCAATAGCCCAAAGCAGTTATTTCTAAACAGAAAATAAACGCATCAAATAGATATAATATCAACATCTCCATAAGTGAGTGATTAATTCATTCGACTACACTATTCAATCCCATAATTTTCCAATTTCAATATTCTCAACTCAATTTCTCATTTCCCAAAATTAATTATACAAATTAATTCATTTCATAATTAGGGCATTCTCCCCCTTTTACCACATATCAATCCTAAGGCTCAAATTCAACAATTTGGCAACAATAGTTCCATTTTCCAAACCTTACAATCACATGGAGTTTAATATCATAAAACCCCTCTTCTTAAATTACATAACAAACCCTAACTTTTCCAAAATTTACCTAACAACCCCAACATATCAAAATGCCAAAATTTAAAGACAAAGCTCATAAGATGGAGTAGGATATCCCTACCTCGAAATTAGAAGCTCAAAAGAGTAGATGACCAAAATCCAAAGTGCTCCAAATCAAAGATTTTTCAAATTAAAACAAAGCCCAAGCCACCCTTTATCTTTCTTACAAAGGACTTAGGATAGGAACTCACTAATAGGAGATGAAACCCTAGAAAGAAGGTGTGTAGAGAGAGAGAGAGAGCTCGGATCTAGGGTTTGCAAAATAAAAGAGATGAAAAAAGTGAAGTGTTTCCCGCTGCTGTCGACTGATATAACATAGGCTCGCCCGAGTGAAGGATTGGTCGCTCGAGCGACCAGACACAAAGACAGACTCGCTCGAGCGAAGAAAGTCTCGCTCGAGCCAACAATGTAAAGCTTCAGGTCTGCAACCAGAAGCACGCTCGAGCGACAGAATGCTCGCTTGAGCGAAGAAACTCAAAACATACACCTCGCTCGCTCGAGCGAAGAAATGGAACCTTCAAGTCTAGAACCAGACGCAGACGCAAGCTTGAGCGAAGGACTTTTCGCTCGAGCCACCAGATACAAAACTCAACTCTGGCTCGAGTGAACAAACCCTGGCTCGAGCGAAGGATCCAAAACAAAGAGATCGCTCAAACGACAAAGTCCTCGCTCGAGCGAAGACACCAAAATCTGGGCAGCAACCATTTGCTCCCAAACACACCCAACCTGTAACAAACCTGCCCAACACATCCTATAACTCATAAATAAAGAATTAAAGGATAACAACAAGAAATAACAACAGCCAATACTACGGAACATAAGTCCGGAACATTGTACATAAAGGGGAAAAAACCCGGGATCGCTATAACCTCCCCCCCTTAAAAAATTTCGTCCCCGAAATTAGGCACAAGTTTTCAAAAACAAGTTTTCCTCAATCTCCAACAATATTACATTTCAATATTCAATAACTTGACCCATTACTGGTCATTCCATCTCTTACCAAGAGGCATTTCACAATGTACAACTTCCAATGTGCCTTAACAACATGCATTCATTTGAAATTTACCAATTTCAACAATATTCCAAAATTCAATTATATAATCAATGCCAACAACATATTTGCATTTCTATAACATATTTAACATACACAATGTTAAAATAAACCTCCAATCTCAAGACATGATTCATAATACTGCCACAATATTTCCATAAACCAAACATATACAATGTTTCACAACTCAAGACATATACAATGCTCTCAAGGTTTATCAATACAACAAGATATACAACATATGCTCAAACATCCACAAATAGATCCGGATACTTTTCTCGGACCTCCAACTCACATTCCCAAGTGGCTTCCTCCACTCCGTGATGTTTCCACAAAACTTTCACCAAAGGGATGGTCTTGCCTCGCAAGACTTGATCCCGCCTATCCAAGACCCAAACCGGTCTCTCCTCATACGAGGCATCCTCGTCAACCTCTAAGTCGGTCCAATCCAATACATGCGATGGATCCGGCTCGTATTTCCGAAGCATACTGACATGAAACACGTCATGAACCCCGGACAACTGCAGCGGCAAGGCTAAACGGTAGGCAACCTCGCCAATCCTCTCAAGGATCTCAAAAGGGCCAATAAATCGAGGGACAACTTCCCTCTCTTACCAAATCTCATATAACCCTGTTTGGGTGATATCTTCAGAAACACGTGATCACCCACCTCAAATGTCAAAGGTCTCCTCCTACGGTCGGCATAACATTTCTAACGACTCTGGGCTGTAACAAGCCTCCAACAGATAAGCTCAACTTTCTCCGTCGTTTCCCTCACTAGCTCCAGGCCCAACAAAGGTGCATTACCCACCTCGACCCAACAAACTGGAGACCTACAAGGTCGGCCATACAAGGCCTCAAACAGTGCCATCCCGATACTCGACTGAAAATTGTTATTGTAGGCAAACTCCACCAAGGGTAAGTACCTCTCCCACGACCCACTAAAGTCAAGAACACAACCCCGAAGCATATCCTCAAGGATCTAAATAGTACGCTCGGATTGCCCGTCAGTCTGAGGATGATAAGCTGTACTAAAGGTCAACCTAGTACCCAAGGCACTCTGCAAACTCTGCCACAGTCTAGCAGTAAAACGTGGATCTCTATCTAAGATGATCAACACTGGGACCCCGTGCAACCTCACTATGTCCTGAATATACAAGTCGGCAAGATGACCCACCGAATCTCTCACACGCATAGGGATGAAGTGCGCCGACTTAGTCAACCGGTCTACAACCACCCAAATAGCATCACTACCCCGCTGAGTCCTCGGAAGACCTACAACGAAGTCCATAGTGACATGCTCCCACTTCCACTCGGCAATAGGCAAGGGTTGTAACAAACCCGCTGGCCTCTGATGTTCGGTTTTCACTTGCTGACAAGCAAGGCACTTAGACACAAAAACTGCCACATCTCTCTTCATACCCCTGCACCGAAACTGGCGACCCAAATCACGATACATCTTAGTGCCTCCCAAATGCACCGCAAGGCGTAAATGGTGAAACTCTCGGAGTACCTCTTCTCGGCAAGACTCCGGCACAAACAATCGGTCTCGGTGTCTCACACTCTGGTCGGGATACACACACAAACCCTTCTCAACCTTTCCACTGGAGATCTTCTCTCGGAGGGATTCTATCTCAAGGTCACTTCTCTGTGCCTCTAACACTCGAGTCATAAGTGTAGGCTACGCAACAACAGAAAACAAGGCCGCAGCCTCAACGGATTCATCCAGAAGCAAATCAAACTCGCCAAGTGCACCAACATCTCCCACTCCTGGATGGCTATACAAGCTACATCACTAATGGATTTCCTACTAAGGGCATCGGCTACAACATTGGCCTTCCCCGGATGATAATGCAACTCAAAGTCGTATTCTTCAATAAACTCCATCCACCTCCTTTGCCTCAAGTTCAAGGTGTTCTTGGATCATAAGAGTTTGAAGTATCTATTTACACAGAAGGACTTGAACTTGAGGCAGAGAAGGTGGATGGAGTTCATTGAGGACTACGATTTTGAGTTGCACTATCACCCGAGAAAGGCCAATGTTGTGGCCGATGCACTTAATAGAAAATCCATTAGTGACGTAGCTTGTATAGCCATCAGGGAATGGGGGATGTTGGGGGCTCTTGGCGAGTTCGATTTGCTTTTGGGCGAATCTGTTGAGGCTGCGGCCTTGTTTTCTGTTGTTGCATAGCCTACACTTGTGACTCGAGTGTTAGAGGCATAGAGAGCTGACCTTGAGGTAGAATCCCTCCGAGAGAAAATCTCCAGTGGGAAGGTTGAGAAGGGTTTGTTTGAGTATCCCGACCAGAGTGTGAGATACCGAGACCGTTTGTTTGTGCCGGAGTCTTGCCGAGAGGAGGTACTTCGAGAGTTTCACCATTCACGCCTTGCGGTGCATCCGGGAGGCACCAAGATGTATCGTGATTTGGGGCGCCAGTTTTGGTGGAGGGGCATGAAGAGGGATGTGGCAGTTTTCGTGTCGAAGTGCCTTACTTGTCAGCAAGTGAAGGCCAAGCATCAGAGGCCAGCGGGTTTGTTAC